>VZQC01005402.1:1844789-1895424 GCA_009823505.1 Rhizomys pruinosus
CCTCTTCCTCACCTTCTCCATCTGTAGAAGGGGACCTCTTCCTCACCTTCTCCATCTGTAGAGGGGGACCTCTTCCTCACCCTCTCCATCTGTAGAGGGGACCTCTTCCTCACCTTCTCCATCTGTAGAGGGGACCTCTTCCTCACCATCTTCTCCATCTGTAGAGGGAACCTCTTCCTCACCATCTTCTCCATCTGTAGAAGGGGACCTCTTCCTCACCTTCTCCATCTGTAGAAGAGGACCTCTTCCTCACCTTCTCCATCTGTAGAAGGGGACCTCTTCCTCACCTTCTCCATCTGTGGAGGGGACCTGTTCCTCACCATCTTCTCCATCTGTAGAGGGGACCTCTTCCTCCCTATCTTCTCTGTCTGTAGAGGGGGACCTCTTCCTCACTGTGTTCTCCATCTGTAGAAGACACTTGCTTTTCTCCAGCAGTCCAGTGTTGCTTTCCTGAGATAATATGCCAGATTCACTAAAGTGTCAGTTTAATGCCCTTACAGGCATCTCAGTCTTTATTAGCCCTGCCCTGGGCAAGTAGCCTAGATAGGTAGACCCAGTGTGTGGAGAGTTTAAAGGAACTGTTCTAAAGAATACATAAGTACAGGAAGAATGACTAAAAGCCTAGGCAAAGGATCTGTCCATTTAACATGGAGGCGAGTGACCTCATTTCACAGTCCAGCCCCTCGGCTTGTGCAGTGCTGTTCCCCACATCATAGGTGAGGCAGGTGAGGCCGTAAAGAGGGAAGCTGACTTGTAGACAGGAAGAGAATGGTCAAGAGCATGAAGCCCATACCCCCTGGGGCAGCTTATGTATCAGCCAGCAACGTAAATGATATCCTTGCCCTCTAACGGTCCTCGATACATGTGACATGGTCATCCACAAGGATCCTGTTCTGTAGCATTCTTCCTCCAGAAATTAGAAAACTCAGGAAGTGTTATATATTGTGCAAATTGTGACTCCTTTTATTCTGCCAAGAACCAGTCTAGAAGAGCCAAAGTTTCTCCTTAGCCTGTAGAGTGGAAACATTTGCCCAATGAAAAACATAATTTCTTTAAAAAGCAACTTCCCCCATCCCCCAGAGACAGAGACAGAAGAGAGAGAACAGGCTGGATGTGACTCAGAAGACCTGGGGGGTGAGGAGAAGCACCTCAGTGTGTCTAGGTGTTTGTTTGAGGTTACACAAATCTTCCACCCTGGAGCTGTGAACGAGGAGTTTCAGGAGCAGTCTCCTGCCAGAGCACCCATGGGGTTTCCACGTACACCTCAGGCTCGGGCAAAATTCCAGTTATAAAAATATAACAATTTAAAATAGAAAAACAAATACAGCTTCTACCACTCTGTTGCTCTGTTAAAAATACGAACAGATAAAAAAATATATATACATATGAACAGATCTTTTGCCCTCCCCCTGTAGAAATGTAACCTAAACCCAGGTGCTTGACCCCTGAACTCCATTCCTTGCCCTTATTATAATTCCTTAATCAAAGATTTGGTTTTGGTTTTGGTTTGGAGTTAGATTCTCACTCTGTAGGAGAAAATTTGAAAACCTTCTGGCCTCTTCTTCCTCTTTGCTGGCACAGGTGTGGCCCACCACACCTGGCTTTGTTCAAAGAATGTACGGGGCCTTGCATGGTGGGCCCATGCCTCTAACCCCAGCAGTTAGAAGGCTGAGGTAGGAGGATAACCACAGGTTTGAGGATACCATGGTCCACAAGGTAGGTCTGAGGCCATCCAGAGCTATATAGTCTCTCTCTCTCTCTCTCTCTCTCTCTCAATCTTTTTGTTCTTTTTTTTTTTTTCTTTTTGTCTTTTTACTAAGATCTCAAGTTTTATACCTGAAGTACAATTTCTCAGGCCTTGCTGATTATTTATTTCTGGTTATACTTTCCTTTTGGGTGTTTAAGATCACACAGCCCAAATTAACCAAGGTTTTTGTTTTCTCAAGGTCAGTTGTCAGGGGTCACTCTCTCTCTCTCTCAATTTTTAGTGTTACTATCCTCCAATCTACCGTAAGGTGAATTCAAGGTGAGTTCTAAGAGCCTTGCATAGTGCTCACTGCTCCTTTTCTTGACAGACTAACTCAGATAAAGTAGGAGACACAGTCAGGGTTGGGAGATGAAGCAAGCCCTCAGTCTGTTGCTGAGGATGGACAATTGAGGACCTTAAAACTCCTTTGAAAATAGCTAAGGTTTGAGCCGGGCGTGGTGGAGCACACCTTTAATCCTAGCACTTGAGAGGCAGAGGCAGGTGGATCTTTGTGAGTTCAAGGCCAGCCTGGTCTACAGAGTGAATTCCAGGACAGCTGGGGCTACAGGGAGACCCTGTCTCGAAAAGACCAAAAAAAAGAAAGAAAGAAAGAAAAGAAAATAGCTAAGGTTTGGAGCAGACAAGGGCTCATAACTCTTCCCATTGGATAGAGGCTTCATATTCTAAGGAAGTTGAGAAGCAGGTGGCTCAGAAGCTAGAGGCAAAATGACTGCAGAGCAGCCATCGCCATCAAGTCACCCACTGAGTGGATCCAGTAATTATGAGCTTTGTCACTCTCCTGAGGGAGTCACTTAACTTCTCCTCTCCTCACTTTCTTCATCTGTAAAATACTAACAACAGATCCCTGTCTCCTCAGCTGTTTTAAGGAATAGATCATAAAATCTGATGGAGGCGTCTGATGAATGAACCGACAGGAAAATGGTCTGTTCTTAGACAAGGACTCGTCTTTGCTCAGAATATATGGAGGGACATAACAAGCAGTGAGTGAAGGAATAATGAAAGGAGGTGAAAGGTGGTCAGCAGATGCCGAGTGAACAAGGCAGGGAGAGTGGGTTTGGGGTATTCAAGTGAACAGATGAAGGGTGTTAGAGTATCTCAAACAAACGTGGCCTTCTGGGAGGGAGTTTCAGGGAACTGTATTGGGAAGTGGCTTGGCTTAAGTTCAATTACACAGAAGGAAGAGAACCAATAGCAGATGAAAGAATGCACATAAGAAGCTCCGAGCCGGGTGTGGTGGCGCACGCCTTTAATCCCAGCACTCGGGAGGCAGAGGCAGGCGGATCTCTGTGAGTTCAAGACCAGCCTGGTCTACAGAGCGAACTCCAGGCCAGCTGGGACTAAAGGGAGACCCTGTCTCAAAAAAAAAAAGCTCTGAAATGAGGCATTCAGCGTAGAGCGAGCCACCACATTGCTCTTTGCTCACAGACTTTTTTTTTTTTTTTTGTCTTTTTACTAAGATCTCAAGTTTTATACCTGAAGTACAATTTCTCAGGTCTTACTGATTATTTACTTCTCGTTATACTTTCCTTTTGGGTGTTTAAGTCCACACAGCCCAGATTAACCAAGGTTTTTGTATTCTCAAGGTCAGTTGAGGATCTGGTCCTTAGGGGTCACTCAGGTTTTTTTTTGGGGGGGGGAGGGAGCCTCTAACTCCTTTTGGCTTTTCATTTACCAGTTCCATCCACTTGAGGACAATGTCGGGTCTTGCTAGACCAGGCTTCCCTGTTTGAAGCATGAACAGACTTTCCTCTTTATAGACTGGACACTGGTTGAAGTGCCATTAGTGGATCTCCAAGACTTCCCTGCACAGGAAGACTGATGACTCACATTTGCAGGACATTTCAAGAGATGCCCCCATGCATAGTCCCCTGAGACTTAGTTGACTGCTAAGGGCAAGGAAAAAAGTTATCCCTTAAATCCCTTGGCCAAATTGGTATGGGCATTAAGTATGGTAGTTAAGCATCCAGAAAGGCTAAGTTACCCCAGTCTGATACTTTTAAGTACTTTATAATATTTTAGAAAAGTCTTGGACAAAAGCTCAAGCAACCTTGTGTAAGAAATACTAAGAAGCACTCCCATAAAACAAATACTATTGTTAGATGCAATGTCATGACAAACTATTTTTTTCTCATTCTTTTGATTTTATATTGCTCTAAAATATGAATACATACCCTCCACCCATATACCAAAATTCCAAAGTCTGAAAATAAATAGTAGGTTAATTCTAGAACCTGTTAAGTGATGAACAATATAAGAGCACAGTTTTCAGATCATAAGGAATTTGTATTAACGTTGCTCAGTTTGCCTTACAACTGGGTACTTGGATACCATTCATTGTTTGTTTTTCTGGGACTGTGTCACTTGCTCATAGACTTTATTAGGGCAGTGCCTTGGCCAGGCCTGTGGTAACCAGACCAAGGCAGGGACTTGAGAAGACACTTTCTTGGAAGACCAGACAGCCCTGGCCTAAAGCCTTTTCTGCTTTTGTATTAGTTCTTTTCTGTTGCTATGATAAAACACCATGATCTAGAAACTTATAAAAGGAAGAGTTTAGTGGGCTAATGGTTCCAGAGGACAACAGTCCATCATGGCGAGGAGGCAAGGCGGCAGGGGCAGCTGGAGCAGAAAGCTGAGTGCTCAGGTCCTCAAGGAGGCATGGGAAGCAGAGAGGAACGAGATGAAAGTGAGCAGGGGCATGAACTCTCAAAGCTGGCCCCAGGGACCTGCTTCCTCTAGCAGGGCCAGGCTTCCTGAATGTTCCATAAGCCTCCCCAAACAGCAGCACCCACCAGGGCCAAGTATTCAAATACTTGGAACCAATGCGGGACATTCCTCGTTCAAACCACCACGGTAGTGACCATGGCTAGGCCTGTAGTTACCAGATCCAGTCTCTTTGACCATAACTCAACTCAAAATTTGAGAAGACACTGTCCTGGAAGGCCATACTGCCCTTGTTTGAAGCCTTTTCCAGGATACAATCACAGGCTTGAGCCCAAGCTTCCTTATAGATGTCTGGCTCCTTCCTGCCCGCACTACCCCAGTCTCTCACTCGCACGATGTGTGTTTAGTTCCAGGCGAGATGGACGTGAAGACAAACCAAGACTGCTCTCTCTCAGACCTTCCAAAGGTTCTTTTCTTACACCATATCAGGCTGTGCTCTGCAGAGATTCAAGTGATTTTGTCCCACAATCCCTCTTCTTATTAATCAGGAAATTCTGAGTGCACATGGAGCCTGAGGGATAGTACCGGAGAGTACCACAGAAGAGGCATAATGGTACTTAGAATTACAATATTTTACCGGAAGTGGTGGTGCATGCCTATAATCTGCGCACTCAAGAGGCTGAAGCAGAATGATCACAAGTTCAAGCCAACCTGGAAAACAGAGCAAGATACTATTGAAATAACATTAATAATAATTGCAATATTTCATTCAGCCTAATATGCCATCAATTTTATGATGAATACCTATTTTGTGCATCATTAAGAAAAAAAATGGACTGGAGAGATAGCTCAGTGGTTAAAAGTACAAGCTGCACTTACAAATGACCTATAGTTGATTTCCAGCAGCCACATGGCAGTTAATAACCATGTGTAACTCCTGTTCCAGGGGGATACACTCATATATATAGATATATAATAAGAATAATAAATAAAATGTGCAATAAAAGAAAGGAAGAAAGAAAGAAAAATGGCTAAGCATGGTCGTGCACACCTTTAATCCCAGCCTGGTCTATATAGCAAATTCCAGGCTCAGCTGGGGCCACACAGAGACCCGATCTCAAAAAAATAAAGTTCCAAGACAGCCAGACAGCCAGTTACATAATAAGACTCTGTCTCAAAAAAAAAACAGGCCAGGGGGTTGGTGGTTCTGGGACAGGACTGGGACTCTGGAGATGGCTCAGAGGTTAAGAGTGCTTACTGCTCTTCCAGAAGACTCCAGTTCAGTTCCCGGCACCTTTGTCAGCTCACAAGCCTATAACTCCTGATCCAGAGGATTTTAATGCCTTTTAATGCCCTCAATGTACACCTGCTCTATATGAGTCGTACACTGACACAGAAACATGTACATATACATTGTGATTTGATTTGTTTGGTTTGGTTTGGTCTTTTTGAGACAGGGTCTCCTTGTTGACTTAGCTGACCTGGAACTTGCTATGTAGACCAGGCTGGCCTTGAACTCAAAGAGATCCACCTGCCTCTGCCTCCCGAGTTCTGTGATTAAAGGCCTGTGTACACATTGTGGTTTGAATGAGATGTCGCCCATAGGCTTTGAGTATTTGAACACTTGATTCCCATTTGGTGGTGCTGTTTACGGAGGGTCTCGGAACTTTATGAGGTGTGGCCATGCTGTAGGAAGCATTACTGGGGGTGGTCTTTGAGAGTAGATAGCTGAGTCCCATTTCAAGTTTTGTTCTGTTTCCTACAAGTGCTTGAACACCTGAGTGGTCACACTCTGCTCCGGCTGTTTCCTGTCCTGCCTCCCCCATCATGAATTTTTATTCCTCTGGAGCCACAAGCCCAATAAACAAACTCTTCTTTCTATATATATTGTCTTGGTCTTGCTGTTTTATCGCAGCAGCAGAAAAGTAACTAATACATACATGAATACAAAATAAAAATGTAAGAAAGAAAGAAATGCTGCCAAATTGTAATGTCTCACTCTGATTTCAGGGTTAAAATGATGAGAAGTATGCAGTATCTTCAACATAAAAATGCTGTCATGGAGGTTGGAGAGATACCTCAGAATGCTTGCTGCTCTTCCAGAGGATCCAAGTTTGGTTCTTAGCACCCACTGGGTGACTCATAACCATCTGTAACTCAAGCTCTGGATATGACGCCCTCTTCTGGCCTCTGCAGTCACCTGCATGATTAACCACATACACATAAAAACGAATAAATCTCTTTTAAAATGACACAATTCTTTAAAAACATTCTACCATGTCCATTATAAAGTTAAGCAAATCATAGCAAAGTATCATCCGATATTTATCTAATAAACTTTTCTTGTTACCAAACTTTACATATCCATTCAACCCTACATGCAATTGTGTTACAGGAGTGTTATTATCATTCCCATTTTACAGAAAAACAAATGAGGCCATTGAGAGGCGAAGAATTTGGTTCCAGTTCAGTCAATAAACAGCAGTTCCAAGTTTCAAAGCCTGTTTCTCCACTTAACACCATTTCTGTTCTTCTCTTTGTTAAATGTTGGTCCACAGTAAACAGCTGGTAAATAAACGAGTGAATGAATTAAAAAAGATCATCAAAATTAGACTTCAAAGACAGAAATTAACATGGAGTTCTTCCTTCTGTTCTCTGTTTATCCTAGGAAATGAGAGCCAACAGAGCTATAAATTCACTAGAGTAAAGTCCTAAGGAGGTTAGAGATCAAGGGAAGGAAGTGGACGAGGTAAATGGAAAGAGGGAAGTACACACTGTAAAATAACCAGTATGCCTACTGTACCTAGCACTCAACTATTCTAGCTGCAGTCCTGTGATAGATCAGTTAATACTGTAATTTGAGCCATGAAGGACAGTGTTCTGGCAGAGAGTGCCACCTACTGAAGGACTGTCACCACAGCCACAAGCTGAGGACTATCAGGCCAGAAAAAGGACTAAGAAGAGCTGGCCAACTTAACCCAAATAACTTTGAACCTAAAGCTATATTCTCCTTCAGGCCATCAAATTATAATAGCTTAGGATACCTTCTTCTTCTTTTTTTTTTTTTGGTCTTTTCCAGACAGGGTCTCCCTGTAGCCCCAGCTGTCCTGGAACTCGCTCTGTAGACCAGGCTGGCCTTGAACTCACAAATATCCACCTGCCTCTGCCTCCCAAGTGCTAGGATTAAAGGCGTGCGCCACCACGCCCAGCCAGGATACCTTCTTTGTAAGTCATTAAAGAAGCTAGGAAAGTACAGGAAGACCAAGACAGGAAGTGTGCTTACTGGACCTCATTTGGGTGACCATGGGAGGGAAAGACCCCAGTGTGGAGTGGAGCACAGGGGCAAAATTGATGATTGGTCAGGCTTGCCAAGGAGGAGCCTTCAAACACTTCCTTAAGGAAAACATGACATCTTTTAGGAAAAAAAAAAAGGAAAGAAAATCCTCCAACTCAAGTGATATGTGTATGTATGTGTGTATATATTAATGAATGTATAAAAACTCTGGAAAGACTCCGAAAAAAATGCAAGACATGTATGGCAGAGTGCAGGGACTCAGGTCGGGTGGAGGGCATGGAAAGGGAAGTGACTCTAAATTCGATTGAGAAATGATGTATGATGTATGGAAAAGGTTTAATAACAATAAAAAATTTAAAAAAAGAAGCTAGGAAATGTTGTCTTGGTCAGAACACAGAGGACCCAGCTGAACTGCGTGGCCTGTGTTGGCTGTTTCCACAAGAAAACTAAGGTACTGAACTTTTATCACATGTATCACATATGCATTGATCTCTCCTTCATTAATCCAGTAAATATTTACTAGTCCGTTTCTCCATGCAAGCATGCCCTGTGACAATAGGAAATGACCTGACCAAAGGCAGCCATCTGGTTCCTGCACTGAGTGAGCTCCTAGGGGAAGGAGGAACACTCACAGAAAATAAACATGCGTTTGGGGAATTCCAGACAGTGGAAAATCATAGGAAGAAAGCACAGGTGGAAATGGGATGTAATTTGAACCCACCAGCTATCTGGAGAGCTGCTACTGCCCCTTTGCAGGCTTCCAGAGGGGCTGAGCCTGGAATCCATGTAAGTCAGCTGTACCTGTGTGCGTGGTCATCCAGCTAGGAGGACAGTGTGTGCACGAGTGGGACGCTGGGGGTGGAAACCAGGACTTCGCACATGTGAGACAAGCATTCTACTATATTCCCAAGTCTTGGCCAGGTACATGCCCTTAATCTCAGCACTCAGGAGGCATAGAGAGTTCCAGAGCAGGCAAGGCTACACAATAAGACTTTGTCTTAAAAAAAAAAACCCATGGGGTGAAGAGATGGCCTAGTGGTTAAGAGCACCGACTGCTCTTGCAGAGGACCCGGGTTCGATCCCCAGCACCCACATGGCGGCCGAGAACCGTCCGTAACTCCAATTCCAGGAGAACTCCAGTTCCAGGGGAATCCGACACCCTCTTCTGACCTCCGTGGCATTGCACGACACAGGTGCACAAACCTACATGCAGAAGGTACATTCATATAAATAAATAAATAAATAAATAAAGAAATACGAAATTTTAGCAAGCATTTCATTTTCTTCCTTTGTGTTCCAAAGCACTTGGTAAATTGACCAGGAGAATCCAGATGACCAGTGCTAGATGTCCCGATATCAATCAGCATCTCTTGAGCCAGGCACGCTGGCGTACACCTGTGTACTCGGACGCTCAGCAGGCTAAGGCAGGAGGACAATGGCTCACCCGGGCAACGCAGCAAGCCCTCATCTCAAAAAGAAAAATAATCTCCTTTACTGGAAGAGTCGCTTACAATATCCAAATGCCTACAGCAGGATTTGGGATTTAAAAAAAAAGTTAGAGGTGGGGCTGGAGAGATGGCTCAGCAGTTAAGAGCACCAACTGCTCTTGCAGAGGACCCGGGTTCGATTCCCAGCACCCACATGGTGGCTGAGACCCGTCTTTAACTCCAGTTCCAGGGGAATCTGATGCCCTCTTCTGACCTCCGTGGCATTGCATGACACGGGCGCACCTACCTACATGCAGACAGTACATTCATACACATAAAAAATAATAAATAAATAAATTAATTTTAAAAAGTTCAAGGCATATAAGAATTTTCACAGATTTTCTGGACCTATTGGTTCTCAGTTGTTTTGTTTTGTTTGTTTGAAACAGAGTCTCATGTATCCTAGACAGGCCTCAAAGTGGTTTTGTAGCCAACTTCCACCTCCTGAGTGCTGGGAATAGGTGCATAATCATACAGGGTTTATACACTACTGGGGATAAACCCAGGGCTTTGTACATGCTGGGCAAAGATTACGTGTGCAGCATCCACAGTCCAGCTCCTTGATCTTTAAGAATACGTGTAGGAAGGAAAAAAAAAACCGAAAACAAAAACAACATACAAAAAAAACAAGCAAAGACCCTTCAGCCCCAATATAAAGGCTTTGACTCATTTTCTAAGTTCAAGAAGGTTTTATAGAAGCAGGCAGATCTAGCCTAGTCTCCACAGTGAATTCCACCAGCTAAGAGCTACATAGTAAGACCCTGTCTCAAAAAATAAGCTTTAGGGGCTGGAGAGATGGCCTAGCAGTTAAGAGCGCTGACCGCTCTTGCAGAAGACCCGGGTTGGATCCCCAGCACCCACATGGCGGCTGAGAACCATCTGTAACTACAGTTCCAGGAGAACTCCAGTTCCAGGGGAATCTGACACCCTCTTCTGACCTCCCCAGCATTGCATGACATGGGTGCACAGACCTACATGCAGACAGTACATTCATACACATAAAAAATAAAATAAAATAAAAAAATAAGCTTTACTTTTTATTACATTTATTTATTTATTTATTTATTTATTTATTTATTTATTTATGGAAGGGACATACATGCCATGTCATGTGGGGGGGGATTAGAGGATGACCCTAAGGGGTTGGTTTTCTCCTTGTACTATGTGGGTCCCAGAGATAGAACTCAGGTTGTCAGGCTTGGTGGCAAGCACCTTTACCCACTGAGCCATCTCAACCTCCCCTCAGGAAGATGTTTATATTTACTTGGTTACATGAATCTCATCATTAGAAAATATGTAGATTTCCCTGGGATTTTCCAATAGACTTATTTCCAGGAAGATGGAAAGGGGTCCTGCGAGAGCCTGTGGGGTGATTCTTATGCAGTCAGGCACCTCCGGAAGCTGGAGCATGTTGGGATGGTGGAGGAAACGTAGCTCATGTGGGGTTGAAAAGATAGTGCCATCTCCTCTGCCTGTTTAAGGCAGGGTCCTCACATTGAGCTCGGTGAAGCGCGTTCCAAAGCCTGGGCTACTGAAGCCTCTCCGTGGCAGGCAAGGACTGGTGTCTCCTCGCCTCCCCAGTTTCCTCCTCCGGGGACAGCTCTTTAGGATTCGTAGAATGCTGCCAAGCAGAGCAGCTGAACGTGCTTCAGTTCCAACTAAGTCTCAGAGAATTTACAGCAGTTCTCAACCACCACGGAATACTAGGGATCTTGCAGTTGGGACGAAATCAGAGAAACTGCTCAATCTGACAAGTCCAGCTGCCAGCCAACGAGAAAGCTGGCTCTTCAGAAGATTCAGCAAAGCCCAGCAGGAAACACCCTGGCCACATGCAGACCAGAGTACATTGCTCCTTCCCTCAGGGGCAGTACAGTGACCAGCACTGACCCCACCGGCATCCTTTGTCTGCCCCCGCTCCCCAATCTCTCACCTGTTATCTCTATGGAATGCTTTCCTTCCAAAAAGCAAGATCGTGTTCAATGTGCTTTTACTGAATTTGAAAATGGCCACAAGAGGTGAGGAAATACCCTACCAGAAACCATAAAATAACTCGGGCAGACTGCATGGTGAGTTTTCAAAAGTATGACCCGGGCTGATAAAGCCGGCACCTCCCTCTATTAGCTTTCCCTAGATCATGTAGGATTATCTGTTTGTGTCATACTGTTATCCTTAAGGAAACAGATCCAGAAAATGTTACTAAGACAAAACGGTTACAACCTACCTTGCAAAGGGCCCCTCGATAAGATCTTTCCTGTGCAAAGCTTTGTGGATTGTGTTGCTATACCCCTTCCCCTTCACCCATGCTATAAATCTCCAACACCCACACTGAGTGCTCAGGGTTCGCTGTTGCTCTTGTTGGTGGCTTAGCTTTATTTACTTTGTTTTATTTGAGACAGGGTAGCCTAAACTGGCTTTGAGTTGTGTCAATCCTCCTGCCCTAGCCTCCCGAGTGACGGGCTTATAGGCATGCTCCACACACCTGACCCTAGCTCTCATTTTTTACATAGTTTCCCTCTCAGTGGCTTCTGCATCAGATGCATTTAGCGGGCAGAGTCCGCTAACATCTTTGCACGCTTTCTTGGAAGGTTCTCCCCCTGTCCAGCCATAGTCAGAACATTTCTTAGCGATTACAGCTTTTACTTTTTATCTCACTGCTCTTCAGTGTAGAACTTGGTTGACAAAAGTATAATGATGATGATGAGGAGGAGGAGGAGGAGGAGGAGGAGAAGGAGGAGGAGAAGGGGCTTCCCCTGAGACGTTGCATTTATTTGGCCAGCATTTGTGGGGAGAACATTCCTGAAGAGAGATAGCACCAAGCCAGTCACAGCCCAAAATATGGGGTAGAGAGAGGTGATCACCATCAAGGAAGGAACAGTTTGAGGACCATCTTGCTGTTTTGCATTTCGAACAGAGAGATCCAGTTGTGGAAGATCTTGTCGGTATGTCAGGTTCAGAGAGATGCAAGCAATAAATTTCTGTGAGGCAGAAGCCGGGAGAAGGCCTTTGAAATGTGAGGAGCGAGGGGACAGGTTGGGACACATCAGTAAACAACAGCAAGCCCAGTCCCTTTATTTATAATCAAAAGTCCCATGATGAGCCAGGTCTGGGTGGTGAAGGCCTGTAATCCCAGGTACTTAGCTGAGATAAGAGAATTACAAGTTCAAGGCCATCCTGGGCAATTTAGAGAGACCCTGTCTCAAAATAAAAAAAAAAAAAAATTAAAAGAGCCAAGTGTGACTGGGCATGGCGGCGCACACCTTTAATCCCAGGACGCGGGAGGGGAAGGCAGAGGCAGGCAGATCTCCGTGAGTTCAGAGTGCTCTACACAGGGAGTTCCAGACCAGCTGGGACTACAGGGAGACCCTGTCTCAAAAAAAAAAAAAAAAAGGTGTGGTGCATGTGCCTTTAATTCCAGCCACTTCTGGGAGGCAGAGGCAGGTGGCCAGCCTGGTCTACCATAGTAAGTTCCATGTCAGCTGGAGCTATATGGAGATCTTTGTTTCAAAACAAAACAAAAAAAAAAAAAAAAAAACCCCAACCAAGCCAAATAAGATGTAGCTCAGTGTAGAGATTACAGCCAAAAATAAATTCTTATTATATTTCTCACACTTGAATCTTAGCACACATATTTACACCTAACATACACACATACACAAACACACTTCTTTACTTTTGATTTTATTTATTTTTTTAAACTTTTTTTTAAATTTTAATTTATTTTTGTATGTGTATGAATGTACTGTCTGCATGTAGGTTTGTGCACCCGTGCCATGCAATGCCATGGAGGTCAGAAGAGGGCATTGGAGTCCCCTGGAACTGGAGTTAAAGACGGATCTCAGCCACCATGTGGGTGCTGGGGATGGAACCTGGGTCCTCTGCAAGAGTAGTCGGCGATCTTAACCACTAGGCCATCTCTCCAGCCCCTTGATTTTATTTATTTTTAAATATGTTAATTTTTATTTTTATTTTATGTGTCTAAGTGTATTGTTTGCATGGGTATAAGGGCACCAATGTCATGCAATGGTTGTGGAGGTAAGACAAGGACATTAGATCCCCTGGAACTAGAGTCACAGACAGTTGTTAGCAGCCATGTGGGTTCTGGGAATCTAACCTGGGTCCTCGGCAAGAGCAGCCAGTGCTCTTAACCACTAAGCCATCTCTCTGGCCTATACTTCTGATTTTATAATGAGAGCTGATAGTATAGCTCAGTGGTAAAGTCCTAACCTAGCAGGTGAGAGGCCTTAGTTCAGTTTCCGGCACTTTAAAAGAAAAAAAAAAAAACACAAAAACTAAACAATATGCCTATTGCCACTAGAAATGCAACTATGGTGCCAGAGGAGACTGATGTGTTGGGTACCTCTCTGAAGCCTGCATATATCTGCGGATCCATGAGTATGCGAGTTCTCAGACACCTTGATTTGCGAGATGATGTTCAAAATCATCTTTCCATTCTACAAATGTATACAATTCTGAGTTGACAGGCTGATTCAGTAGAAACAGCAATCCTGACTTGGGGAAATTCTGAAACAGTTTGAAAAAGTAGACATGCAATGAAATAGGCATTTAATTAGCTCTTAATTAGAGACTCCAGAATACAATAGTCTGTGAAAATCGTTTATTGTTCAAATCTGCAATGTGAGAAGCTTTAGTCTGAGCCAGCCCTGTGCACAGTGGTGGTTTTGGATAATTCTTTTCTAACCGATGCCCTTGGCTCTCTGTCTGTTGAGATATTGCCATCTGAATCTCTTTAGAGAAGGCATATTTTAAAGCTCTGGGACTGGAGAGATGGTTCAGCAGTTAAGAGCACTGGGTGATCTAACAGAAGACCCGAATTCAATTCCCAACACCTACAGAGCAACTAAGTAAAGAACTGTCCCTAACTCCAGTTCCCCAACACCCTCATCTGACCTCCTCGGGCACTGCAGGACAAGGGAGCACTCATACACATAAAATAAAAATAATAATTAAGATATTTTGAAACTCTGGTCTTCCCTTCTACATTTGAGTGTGCTCTAAAAATATATATTTCTACTGAAAGGATGTTAATTACAGTTTAGGCAAATAGTAGTCCCCAGCATGGCCCTTATTTTGGTTATCATCAGTTATGAGGTGACACCAATGGGAGGAATCAGAGCATTATGAAAAGAAATTCATGAAGAGAATCAAATGTGTTTTTTTAAACATTTATTTAGTTATTTACTTATTTGTGCGTGTGTGTGTGTGTGTGTGTGTGTGCACATGACAAGGTAAGAGCACAACTTGCAGGAATTGGTTGTCTCTTTCCATCAGGAGGGTTCTGGAACTCAAACTCCAGTCCTCAGACTTGGCAGCAAGTGTCTTTACACCCTGAGCATCTCACAGTCCTCAAATGGTATTTAAACATACTCAAAAGTAAGCGTGGTAGCTGGGTTTTTATTTTGAGGTTGTAAGGTAGGGAATGCAGGGGGATGGAAATCAATTAGAATCAATCTTGAAGTTTTAGAGGGAAATGGGTGGGAAATTAGACATGAACCATTCTCATAGGGACTGCTAAAGGTTACAATGATTTACAGTAGGAAGGAAATGCAGCCAAGGAGTTATTTGTTATTTATTTATCTATCTATTTATTTAGTGACAGGGTCTCCTGGAGTCCAGGCTGCGTTCAAACTCCCTTCGTAGCTAACGATGACCTTGGACTTCTGATCTTCCTCTCTCTACCTTTCTAGTGCTGGGATTACAGGCACCACCACATCCAGTTAGTGTGGCACTGGGGAGCAGACCTAGGGCTTGTGCACCCTAGGCAACTGCTTTTCCAACTGAGCCACATCCCCAGCCCTAAGGCAGAAGTGCTTTATACAGAAAAGAATACTTTTATTGTAGGAAGTATAAAATGACAGATTTCTTTTCTAGTTTCTCTTCTTTTGCTGTGACAAAACACTCTGAAAAAACACTCTGACCGACACTAACTTGGGGAGGAAAGGGTTTATTCAGCTCACATCTCCAGGGTCATACATAGTTCATCACTCAGGGAGCCCAAGGTAGGAATTCAGGGCAGGAACCTGGAGGCAGGACCTGAGGCACAGGCCATGGAGGAATGCTTCTTTTTGTAAATTTTATTTATTTTTGTATATGTATGAAACCTACTGTCTGCATGTAGGTCTGTGCATCCATGTTGTGCAATGCTGTGGAGGTCAGAAGAGGGTCTTGGATTCCCCTGGAACTGGAGTTCTCCTGGAATTGGAGTTACAGACGGTTCTCAGTCACCATGTGGGTACTGGGGATCGAACCTGTGTCCTCTGCAAGAGCAGTCGGTGCTCTTAACCGCTAGGCCATCTCTCCAGCCCCCAGAGGGATGCTTCTTATTGGCTTGCTTCTCTGGCCCATGCCCAGCCTGCTTTTTTTTTTTTTTTTTGGTACTTTTTTGAACAGGGTCTCCTTAGATTCCAGCTGGCCTGGAGCTCACACTGTAGACCAAGGGCAGGCCTAGAACCATCACGAGATGCCAATCTGGCCTTCCCCACAAGTGGCCTAGGTCAGAAAAGTTGTGCACAACAAAACCCCGCCCAGCGGACTTCTTATAAACCTACACAACAACCGCCCAGGGGTGGCATCCACCCATAGTGGGCTGGGCCTTCCCACATCTCAACAACAAGAAAATCACTCTAGAGGCCAGTCCAATGGACCCAATGCCCAATTCCAAGTTGAGTGCTCCCTCACCCAGGAATCATGTTGACGAAAGCTACCAGCACAGTAAACAAAAAATAGAAAATGAAAAACATCTGAAATTGAGAAATGGCTCACAACTGTAATTCTAGCACTTGCAAGTAGAGACAGGAGGATGGGGAATTCAGGACATTCTCAGTGACATAATAAGTTCAAAGCCAATCTGGACTACATGAGAGCCTGTCTCAAAATAGCAAAAACAAAAAATAAAAGTAAGAATAATGGCTTGCATATTGAGACCCAACTTTCAGGGCTTGGGAGTGTGTCACCAGTTGGTAAAGCTCTTGTCTTGCAAGCATGAAGCTCCGAATTCAACCCTTAGAACCAAAAATGCCAGGCATAGGGGTACTATAATGCCAGAGCTGGAGAGGGGGAGGCAGGGAGACCCTGTGGGCCACCCTGGCCTAATGGTGTGCTCCAACCAATGAGTGTCAAAGGACATGGATGGCATTTCTAAAGAATAGCACTTGAGGTTGTCCTCTGGTGCGTGCGCACACACACACACACATACACACACGCACGCACACACACACACAGAGGCATTAAAAAAAGAGCTGGCCATAGTAGTACACACCTATAATCCCAGCACTCAAGAGCCAGAAGCAGGTGGATCTCTATGATTTGAGGCCAGCCTAATGTATATAGCAAGTTCCAGGCCAGCAAAAGCAAGTTTCAGCTAGGGCTACATGGTAAGACCCTGTCTCAAATTATATATATAAATAAAAGAAAGAAAGAAGACAATTTTCATAAATCAATCCAGGGCTTAGTGCTTCGCACATGCAGTGCCTTGGGCTCAGTCTCCAGCACCACAAATCTGTCAAAGTCTAAGCCCAGCCAAGTGCTTGAAGGCCTATTGACTTGTCCCAGTCTCCTTCCCCCACAGCTGCGACCCTCCCTTGCAGCAGGTGCAGTCACTGGAAGGAACCCTTGGTGGTTGATACCTATTCTTCCTTTCCTGTCTTTTCTCCTGTACTTTTCATTCTCTTCCCTTGGTCTCCCTGTAGCTCCAGCTGTCCTGGGACTCACTCTGTAGATCAGGCTGGCCTTGAACTGACAGAGATCCGCCTGCCTCTGCTTCCCAAGTGCTGAGATTAAAGGCATGTGTCACCATGCCCGGCTTCAGGACGGTTCTTAGCTGCCATGTGGGTGCTGGGAACTTGGGTCCTCTGCAAGAGCAGTCAGTGCTCTTAACCACTGAGCCATCTCTCCAGCCCCGCCATTGACTCTTACAATGAAACCTTGATGGAAAGAAAAAGGGAGGGGAACTAGGGGACAGACATCTCTTTGTAGCTGTCTCTCCAACGATCAATGGTACTGGACTCCATAGTTTTGTTTGTGACAGGGTCTGCAGTCCAGACTTGCCTTAACTCACAATTGGCCAGCCTCAGCCTCCTTAGTGATGGGATTACTGACCTGAACCAAGACGTCTGGCTTAAAGTTCCATGTTTCTTGACACTGAATCCCAGGCCAAGGCTAGACCAGAGAAGAGTCTTGTCAAAGCCAGGGCTGGATCAAGGATAGAAGCCTGCAGGGTGACACCTGGAGCTGGGCATCCCAGTTGCAGGCTTCTGAGACTGCCGGCAGGGGGCACAGCAGTCCTGCTGGTTCCTGGGACAGTCCGGAAGGCAGGAGTCTGTGGAGAGGGCCATGCAGAAATCACTGCATTGATCATTGGCAGGAGTGGAGGGCTGGAGGCAAGAAGCTTGATATTAAGGATAAAGTCAGGGCACAGTTAGTAACCACAGATTTTATGCAGCCATAAAGAAAAATGAAATAATAATATTAGCAGGAAAATTGATGTAACAGGAAGTCATTATGTTAAGATAAACCCAACTCAGAAAGACTGAATATTTTCTCATATGTGGAACTGATATTTAAAATTATATATACATATCTATACATATATATATTTGGTGTGTGTATACATATATGCATTCATATGTTTGTTTGTAGGTCATGAAACTAGAAATTGGATCATGGGAGGCGAGAACAAGATCTTAAGGGAGGTGGGGTCATGAAATACTTGTAATGTGAAAGCAGAAATGCTGGGTGTGGTGCACACCTTTGATCCCAGCACATAGGAGGCAGAGGAGGGCAGATCTCTGCGAGTCCGAGGCCACCCTGGTCTACATTGTGAGTCCCAGGCCAGCTGGGTCTACAGGGAGACCCTGAGCCAATCCCTTCCCTTCCCCCCAAAACGAACAACGGGGAAAAAGAATCTGGAACTAACTGGGAAAGGCAGGGAGCCAGTGCAGGGTGGAGGGCGGCGGGAGTGACTGAAGAGCGATGATGTCGCATGTGACGAAGACGCCACGGTGAAACCCGTTACTTTGTATGCCCAGCAGTCATCACCATCATCATAAGAGTCATCTGCTCAGACACTGACAGGTTTGGCAGTCTGCCTGGGGCGGTGATGACATTTTAGGGCCAGCTCCTCCCAGGAAAGCACAGCCTGGGAATCTAGGGATCACTGTTTGCATGCAGGCTGGTGATGATCCAATGTTACAGGTTAAGCCTGCCCCACAAGGTCGTACTTCAGCTCACCACAGAATCCTTTCCAGCACTCTCCAGAACAGTTCTGAAAACAATTCCGGGACAGAGTTAATGTTTCCTCGTTGCATTACAGTGATTTTAAGTACCCCATGCACTGAGGGAGCTTTGAAGAAGGAGGAGAGAGTACCAAGGTCGTAGGAATTATCTCATCAGAAGGCAGCCCTCTGGGGGATTAAAAATCAGAAAATACACTGGGTGCAGTGGCGTACGCCTTTAATCCCAGCACCTGGGAGGCAGAGGCAGGCTGATCTCTGGGAGTTCCAGGACAGCTGGAGCTACAGGGAGACCCTGTCTCAAAAATAATAAATAAATAAATAAATAAATAAAGAAATAAAGAAAGAAAGAAAGAAAGAAAGAAAGAAAGAGAGAAAGAAAGAAAGAAAGAAAAAAGACAGAGTGTGGTTCACTTTTTTCATTGGTTTACATGTGGTCATATTTGCCAGCCCTGGCCTCTCATTCCCTGTGCTTATAAAAGTTGGATGCCTCCCAGATGTGCTCTAATTAGATGCATTCACAGTATCTTGTACACAGGCCACATTGCACCACTGACTGTGTGTTCTATTGACTGTGTCGAATGTTATCCTGGTGCGCCTGCCATGCATACAGCCTGCATCATACTCCAAGTACGAAGGATGCTATTGAACGTGGTTACCCATCTTCTCCAGCAGATTTCCTCACTCTGACCAGAAGCATCCCCTCAATTCTCAGTCAGCCCCAGGGATACATATGCATACCAAAGACTAGGTCCTGGATTCTCCTCCCTTACTACTGAAGCCAAAGCTGAGCTGAGGAGTGCACGTCCCTTCTACTCAGCTCCATTTACTGCCTCTGTCATCACTGAAGCTGACAGCTGATGTGGTGGCAGAGACCTGGAGACAGGAGGTGAGGGCCAAGCTAAGCTTCCTGCTCACTCTCAGCCTCCTCCACTACAGTGTAAAGCAGGGCAATGCCTCCTTGGGGCAAGAAGGGTGCGTGTGACTTCCCTTAGGGTCACTCGGTCACGTGTGGCGGGATCCCGGTATTTCCTGTACCTGGTGAACACGTTCTACTGATGGCTATGGATCCAGGACCTCCATCCCCTGCTAATCCCAAGTGTGGAGACCACAGTAACTCTCACCTCCAGTGTCCTGCCCTGCCCATTTCCTCTTCCAACCAAGTTTAATAAATTCCCAGTACAAAGGTGAGGAGCCGAGACCTTGGCATTGTTCTTCTGAAGCCAAAGTGTCTGCTCACCAGGTCCACCTGCCTGTCTGCACATCCCAGCGCTGGAAGCCTTCTTGTGTAGTAGGTCTCTAGTTTACTTCAATGCACGCCCGTGTTAAACAGAGTGCCATTTATAAAAGGATGTTACTGCCCTTCTTGATCCTCTAGGCTACTTTTTTTTAAATTTCTTTTTCATATGTGTATGAATGTATTGTTTACATGTAGGTTGGTGCACCCGTGTCATGCAATGCCTCGGAGGTCAGAAGAGGGTGTCAGATTCCCCTGGAACTGGAGTTAAAGACAGTTTTCAGCCGCCGTGTGGGTGCTGGGGATCGAACCCGGGTCCTCTGCAAGAGCAGTCAGAGCTCTTAACCGCTAGGCCATCTCTCCAGCCCCTCTTCTAGGCTACTTTTCTGTTTGCTGGCTGGCTGGTTTTGTTTTGTTTTGTCTTGTCTTGTCTTTTTGAGACAGGGTCTCCCTGAAGCCCCAGCTGGCCTCACTATGTAGACCAGGCTGGCCTTGAACTCCCAAAGATCTGCCATTATGTTGCGTGGGGTGGATTTTGAACTTCTGGGATCAAGTGATCCTTTTGCCTCAACCTCTGGAGTAGCTGGAATAATAGGCATGTACCACGCTATCAGTGTACATAATTTCAGTGCGTTTGCGCATGCACGTGCGTGTGTGCGTGTGTGTGTGTGTGTGTGTGTGTGTGTGTGTGTGTAAAAGGCCTCACCCTGTATCATAGACTGATCTGGAGCTCATTATTTAGCCTAGGCTGCCCTCTATTCATAGCAATTCTCCTGCCTCAGACTCCTAAATGCTGAGATTACAAGTGAGAATCTCAAGACCCGGCTTAGTTTTCTTTTTGAGCAAACATCTTATTTATTTATTTATTTATTTATTTACTTACTTATTATTATTTTTGTTTGTTTTGAGACAGGCTCTCCCTGTAGCCCCAACTGGTCTGAGCTCACTATGTAGATCAGGCTGGCTTCAATCTCACAGAAATCCACCTGTTTCTGCCTCCCAAGTACCCGGGCTAAAGCTGTGTGCCACCACACCCGGCTTTTATTCTTGTTATTTGTTTGTTTGGGGGTTTTTGGTTTTTTGGGGGAACAACTTTTAAACATGTTGGAAAAAAAGAAAATCTTTGGACTACAGATGCTCTTGGGATTTGATTAGCTAGCCTGTGGCCCTACAGTACTGGGATATTAAGAGCATTTAGAACAGATATTGGAATCATTAATTTAAAAACAAATTGTTGGGCTGGAGAGATGGCCTAGCAGTTAAGAGTGCCAACTGCTCTTACAGAGGACCTGGGTTCGATCCCCAGCACCCACATGGTGACTGAGAACCGTCTTTAACTCCAGTTCCAGGGGAATCCGACACCCTCTTCTGACCTCTGAGGCATTGAACGACAAGAGTGCACAAACCTACATGCAGACAGTACATTCATACACATAAAGAATAAATAAAATTTTAAAATATCTTTAAAAAAAACAAAAACAAATTGTTAGCCAGGTATGGTGTCACATACCTTTAATCCCAGAACTTGGGAGGTAGAGGCAGGTGAATCTCTATGAGTTCAAGGCTAGCCTGGTCTACATATTGAGCTCCAGACCAGCTGGAGCTAGAAACACATAAACATATATGCAAAGGAAAACCAAATATTAAACAAATTTTTGTTAGTGGCAAAGCTGAACTGCAAGGCAACATGATGTGTTTCTTAAATGACTTCAAGGATGGTGCACATCTGTCATCACAGCACTCTGGAGGCAGAGGCAGGCTGCATGGAGAGTTAAAGGCATCTGGGATGCATAGTGAGACCTATCTTAAAACAAACAAACAAACAAACAAACAAACAAATCCTAAAACAGAATCACAGCAGCATGTTAATCTACCAGCAACAGCAACAGCAACACCCGTTGTAACGAATGCCATGGAAAGAATATCCCAGACCTCGGTTCTGCTACTTGAGTTCCCCTCTTTCTCCCAGCCCCTCAAATCTTCACTTCACCCTGGGCTATTTATTTGTAACTGGCTCCAGCTTGCAGTGGCTCCAACCAGGATCCCTCTTTCACATTCAGAGTAACTCCAGAGAAATCTTGATTTATTTATGCTGTTCCTTCAAGATGCCGTTTTTGTTTCAAGAGTTGAAAAAAAGTACTCATATACCTAAGCATTGAGGTGACAGGCAATGGATGAAAAGACTGTGTATGATGACACAGTAACACTGCACTGGCACTCTCTGGGTCTGCTTTGCTTCTTTGATGCTTTTACCTAGCATTCTGATGGGTACCGCGATCTAGAAGTGTGTACCAGCCTGCGCTCACATTTGAGTGCTTCTGTGAGGGTGAATCTTGGCCATCTTGTGACTGGCTTGAGGAGCACCTAAATTAGTTAAGCACAACTCTGGGTGTGTCTGTGAAAATGATTCCAGAAAGGGCGAGTTAATGCGGCAAGGCCCATACTGAATGTCAGCAGCACTCGCCCATAGTCTGGGGGTCAGAAATGCGGGAAGGAGGAAGACAAACAGTCTTTTTCTCTCTCTGGTCCCTGGCCAACAAGATGTGAGCTGTTCTACTCTGGAACACCCATGTGACCTTGAGAGACCCAAACCTCTGAGATAGTGACCCCAAAGAAATCCTTCCTCCCCTTAGGTAGTTTATGCCAGATATCTATCTTGTCAAGCAATGATAAAAATGACCCAGGCAGCCCGCAATGGGCTGTAGCTTAGAAGGACGGTGAGTCCCTTCAGGGAGGCTGCGGGGTTGGGAGCCTGGGCACAAGGACTCTCCTCAGCTGGCTCCTTTGCTCTTCCTAGTGTCTAGGAATGCATTTTCTTTTCTTTTCTTTTCTTTTCTTTTCTTTTCTTTTCTTTTCTTTTCTTTTCTTTTCTTTTCTTTTGTCTTTTGGAGACAGGGTCTCCCTGTAGCCCCAGCTGTCCTGGAACTCACTCTGTAGACCAGGCTGGCCTTGAACTCACAAAGATCTGCCTGCCTCTGCCTCCCAAGTGCTAGGATTAAAGGCGTGCGCCAACACGCCGGGCCAGGAATGCATTTTCACAGTCTCTCAACATTCTGTAGACAACTCTCGTGTGGTCAAATCCAGTGTTCTTCCACTGACCTTCATCCCAGGCCATGTGAACATCCTGAGATGTGAGTTTACCCTCCCTCCTCTCCTGGCAGAGGACCTCTGTTGAATCACTTTGGTTGTTCTCACTGCTCTGTGGGGGGAATGGATGGCATAGAAATACTTCATTTTCTTTTTTTTTATTTTATTTATTTCTTTTATGTATATGAATGTACTGTCTTCATGCAGGTCTGTGCACCCATGTCATGCAATGCTTCGGAGGTCAGAAGAGGGTGTCAGATTCCACTGGAACTAGAGTCAAACACAGTTCTCAGCCGCAGTGTGGGTGCTGGTACTCAAACCTGTGTCCTCTGCAAGAGCAGTCGGAGCTCTCAACTGCTAGGCCATCTCTCCAGCCCCTAGAAATAATTCATTTTCTTATTGTTTGGATAGCATGGCTTTAAAAACATGAAACTAGGAGCTGGAGGGATGGCTGGGCAGTTAAGAGCACTGGTGGCTCTTACAGAGGCCTCGGGTTGTGTTTCCAGCTAGCAATGATCTGGAACTCCAGTTACAGGGGATCTGATGTCCTCTTCTGACCTAGACCTTCACAGGCATTGCATGACATGGATGCACCTACTTACATGCAGGCAATATACTCATATACATAAAATAAAAATATGGAACTTCACAAATCATATAATAGTGATGCCTACTCTACCTACTTCTGAGAAGGCTTTGAAATAGTAAAGTCCTACACAGGAGTGATTCTGAGCAGTGTATCAGAAAAATATGCTTCAAAGGAAAGTGAAGGAATATATGCCAGTGGACAGACTTCAAACTGTCAAGAGAGAAGAGATTAAAGCATCTCAGAGGGTAAGGGATAAAGGGATCAATAAGACTGGTCAAGACCAGGGCCTTGGGTCCTGGAAAACCAAGGCTGCACTGTTTGTTTAAAGAGCTCTGGATCCTGGGACTGGAGAGATGGCTCAGTGGTTAAGAGCACTGGCTGCTTTTACAGAACACCCAGGTTCGATTCCCAGCACTCACACATGGTAGCTAACAACTGTCCATAAACTCCAGTTCCAGGGAACCTAACACCCTCTTTTGATCTCCATGTGTACTGTACAATATGGGTGCACTTACCTACATGCAGGCAATATACTCATACATATAATAAAAATAGTATGTAAGATAATTTAAGGAGCTCTGGATGCTAATTCTTTTTTTTAATTTATTCTTTGACATTTTCTTTTTAAAATATTTTTATTTTGGTATGTGTATGAATGTACTGTCTCCATGTAGGTTTGTGCACCCATGCTGTGAAATGCTGCGGAGGTCAGAAGAGGCTGTCAGATTCCCCTGGAGTCAAAGATGGTTGTCAGCCACCATGTGGGTGCTGGGAATCGAACCCGGGTCCTCTGCAAGAGCAGTTGGCACTCTTAATGGCTAGGCCATCTCTCCAGCCCCAGAAGATACTAATTCTAATAACAGTGTACTTACTTTGCAGCCATCAGGATAAGAATTATTTCCTCACTTGGTAATTTTTCCTTATTTTTTTGTGGACGTATGTTAGGAAATTCTCTCTCTCTCTCTCTCTCTCTCTCTCTCTCTCTCTCGTCCTCTCACTCTCCTTTCCCCCTTACTCCCTCTCCTCCTTCTTCTCCCCTTCCTCCACCCCATCCTCCTTTTCTTCCTCCTCCTTTTATGGTAGTAGAGATTGAACCCATGGCCTTGTACATGTCAGGCAAGCTCTCTTCCACTAAGCTATATTCTCAGCCCATAACCAGTATTTCATTCCTAGATATCTACCCAAGAGAAATAAATATATTAATCCACTCAAAAACTCACATATGGGGCTGGGGGTATAACTTAGAGGGAAGATATCTGCCCAGCATGTGCAAAGCTCTGGGTTTAATCCCCAGCACTGGGAAAACAAAACAACCAAACAAAAGCAATAGTCCCAAAGTATAATAGAAGCAATGCAAATGTTTGTCAACTAATGAATAAATAAAATACAGCATGACCACACAAGAGAATATTATTCAGCAATGAAAAGGAATGGAGTCCTGATATATGTGAAAACATTGTCAGTGAAACAGGATCACATTTTCTATGATTCCATGTATACCGAATGTCTAGAATAGTCAAATTTATAGACAACGAGTAGATTAACAGTTGACTGAGACTGAGGTGAGGTGTGGGGGAAATGAGAACTTTGTCTAAAATTAGATTATGATAATGTTTGTACACTCTGGAACAAGCTGCCCAGCTAGACTGGGTGAGCACTGGGGTCAGGTGACAGACCTTGCCTTAAGGTCTATATAAGGTTAGAAAACACCTAGTGTCAACAGACGCATGTACACACATGCAAACACACACACACACATACACACACTGTCTACACACATATATGAAATAAAAAGAAACAAAAGTCAGTGCGGCTGAGCTGGTGACCCCATCACTGTAGTCAGTGCAGGTGAGCCGGTGACCCCATCACTGTGGTCAGTGCGGCTGAGCCGGTGACCCCATCACTGTAGTGAGTGCGGCTGTGCCGGTGACCCCATCACTGTAGTCAGTGCAGCACTGCTGGTGACCCCATCACTGTGGTCAGTGCTAGCTGAGCTGGTGACCCCATCCCATCGTGCAGCTGAGCTGGTGCCCACCACGTGTCGCAGTTGGCAGCTGCGTATAGAGCGTACCATCACTGTGGTCAGTGCGGCTGTGCTGGTGACCCCATTACTGTAGTCAGTGCAGCTGTGCTGTGACCCCATGCAGTCATGAGTGAGTGTTCCCATCGTGCAGTCGCTGAGCTGGTGACCCCACAGTATCAGCTGATGTAACTCACTGTAGCAGTACAGCTGAGCTGGTGACCCCGCATGTTCATCCTGATGTGACCCAGTCAGTCGGCAGCTGAGATGTACCCTCCACGGTCAGGACGGCGCCCATTACTGTAGTCAGTGCAGCTGTGCTGTGACCCCGCACTGTCTAGGCCTGGCTGACCGTCACGTGTCAGCTTGCTGGTGACCCCATCACTGTAGTCAGTGCAGCTGAGCTGGTGACCCATCACTGTAGTCAGTGCGGCTGAGCTGATGACCCCATCACTGTAGTCAATGCAGCTGTGCTGTGACCCCATCACTGCTAGTCAGTGCAGCTGAGCTGGTGACCCTATCACTGTAGTCAGTGCAGCTTGCTGTGACCCCGTCACTGTAGTCAGTGCAGCTGAGCTGGTGACCCATCACTGAGTCAGTGCAGCTGGCTGGTGACCCCTCACTGTAGTCAGTGCAGCTCTGCTGGTGACCCCATCACTGTAGTCAGTGCAGCTGAGCTGGTGACCCCATCACTGTAGTCAGTGCGGCTGAGCTGGTGACCCCATCACTGTAGTCAGTGCAGCTGAGCTGGTGACCCCATCACTGTAGTCAGTGCAGCTGTGCTGGTGACCCCATCACTGTAGTCAGTGCAGCTGTGCTGTGACCCCATCACTGTAGTCCGTGCAGCTGAGCTGGTGACCCCATACACTGTAGTCCAGTGGCAGCTGTGCTGTGACCCCATCACTGTAGTCAGTGCAGCTGAGCTGGTGACCCCATCACTGTAGTCAGTGCAGCTGTGCTGTGACCCCATCACTGCAGTCAGTGCAGCTGAGCTGGTGACCCCATCACTGCAGTCAGTGCAGCTGAGCTGGTGACCCCATCACTGTAGTCAGTGCAGCTGAGCTGGTGACCCCATCACTGTAGTCAGTGCAGCTCTGCTGGTGACCCCATCACTGTAGTCAGTGCAGCTATGCTGGTGACCCCATCACTGTAGTCAGTGCAGCTGAGCTGGTGACCCCATCACTGTAGTCAGTGCAGCTGAGCTGGTGACCCCATCACTGTAGTCAGTGCAGCTGTGCTGGTGACCCCATCACTGTAGTCAGTGCAGCTGAGCTGGTGACCCCGTCACTGTAGTCAGTGCAGCTGAGCTGGTGACCCCATCACTGTAGTCAGTGCAGCTATGCTGGTGACCCCATCACTGTAGTCAGTGCAGCTGAGCTGGTGACCCCATCACTGTAGTCAGTGCAGCTGAGCTGGTGACCCCATCACTGTAGTCAGTGCAGCTGAGCTGGTGACCCCATCACTGTAGTCAGTGCAGCTGTGCTGTGACCCCATCACTGTAGTCAGTGCAGCTGAGCTGGTGACCCCTCACTGTAGTCAGTGCAGCTATGCTGGTGACCCCGTCACTGTGTCAGTGCAGCTAGCTGGTGACCCCTCACTGTAGTCAGTGCAGTTGCTGTGACCCCTCACTGTAGTCAGTGCAGCTGATGCTGGTGACCCCATCACTGTAGTCAGTGCAGCTGATGCTGGTGACCCCATCACTGTAGTCAGTGCAGCTGAGCTGGTGACCCCATCACTGTAGTCAGTGCAGCTGAGCTGGGACCCCATCACTGTAGTCAGTGCGCTGACTGGTGACCCCATCACTGTAGTCAGTGCGGCTGAGCTGGTGACCCCATCACTGTAGTCAGTGCAGCTGAGCTGGTGACCCCATCACTGTAGTCAGTGCAGCTGTGCTGTGACCCCATCACTGTAGTCAGTGCAGCTGAGCTGGTGACCCCATCACTGTAGTCAGTGCAGCTGAGCTGGTACCCCATCACTGTAGTCAGTGCAGCTGAGCTGGTGACCCCATCACTGTAGTCAGTGCAGCTGTGCTGTGACCCCATCACTGTAGTCAGTGCAGCTGAGCTGGTGACCCCATCACTGTAGTCAGTGCAGCTGTGCTGGTGACCCCATCACTGTAGTCAGTGCAGCTGAGCTGGTGACCCCATCACTGTAGTCAGTGCAGCTGAGCTGGTGACCCCATCACTGTAGTCAGTGCAGGCTGAGCTGGTGACCCCATCACTGTAGTCAGTGCAGCTGTGCTGTGACCCCATCACTGTAGTCAGTGCAGCTACTGCTGGTGACCCCGATCACTGTAGTCAGTGCAGCTATGCTGGTGACCCCGTCACTGTAGTCAGTGCAGCTGAGCTGGTGGACCCCATCACTGTAGTCAGTGCTGGCTGAGCTGTTGACCCCATCACTGTAGTCAGTGGCAGCTGTGCTGTGACCCCATCACTGTAGTCAGTGCAGCTGAGCTGGTGACCCCATCACTTTAGTCAGTGCAGCTGAGCTGGTGACCCCACCACTGTGTCAGTCGCTGAGTGGGCCACCTGCAGCATGCAGCTGGTGGACTCACTGTGCGGCCAGCGGTCCCTCACTGTAGTCCAGTGAGCTGGTAAGGTAGGTGGAAACAGGAAGATGCTGGGGGTGTGTCCACTAGCCCACCTTCAAGTTCAGTGAGAGACTGACTCACAGGAATAAAGCAGAGGGTGCCAGAAAAAGACCCCAGATGCCTTCTTCTGACCTCCACGTGTGTTCACATGTGGATGTGCACCTGGCACACGCCACTTATACAACATATAAAAATTCATTTAAACTAACTAAATGTTAAAAGTAAAGTGAGGGCTGAGTGTGTATCAGAGTGTTAGGTAGAGAAGTTGCCTAGGATGTTTGAGACCCTGGGGTCAGTCCTCGGTATTGCAGAAACGGGGAAGGGGAGAGAGGGGAGGAAGGAGGAGGAGTGGAGGGGAGAAAGGGAAGGAGGAGAGGGGGAGAGAGCTAGAGATAGGAAAGAGAGGAAAAAGGAAAGAAACGGAAAGAGAAAGAAGAAAAAAAAAAAAGAAAAAAGCGAAGAGAGAAAGAAAAGAAAAGAAAAAGAAAGAAAGAAAGATAAAAAGACCGAAGAGAAAAAGAAAGAAAGAAAGAAGAAAGAAAGAAAAAGTCAAAATTAAAAAATTTTTTGTTTGTTTTGTGTTTTTGTGTTTTTGAGACAGGGTCTTCCTCGTAGCTCCAAGGTGGCCTGGAAGCTCAGTCCTACCCACGCTGGCCTTGAATCCCAGAATCCATGGCTGGCCTTGCCTCCTCTAGGCTAGCGTTAAAAAAGGGCTTGCACCACTATGCCCGGTTGGCAAGCCCAATCTTAAAGATGTGGTGCAACTGAGGCACAGCAAGAGGCTTTAACCTGGCGCCTTGATTTTCCAGATGACACCAAAGAAAAACCACGATGTGGCCAGTGGGCTGAGGAGCAGGGGCAGGTCGACAGAACTGACGCCACCCCCCCCCCGAAGAAAAAAAGAACGGGGAGGAGGAGGAGGAGGAGGAGGAGGAGGAGGAGGAGGAGGAGGAGGAGGAGGAGGAGGAGGAGGAGGTTGGGGTGGAGGAGGGAGGTTTTAAGGTCAGGGCTTATTAAGGAAGTGTAGTGTTCTATCAACAGCAGCCAGCCTCGGGGCCTCTGCAGGGATCAGCTAGCTCACAGCCACCCTCTCCTCTTCAAAGACAGATCAATTTTGTGCTAAGGGGGGCGGAGGTGGGGTGCCTGGGAGCCGGTTGCTGCAGGACCAGCTTTGCAGGCTGGTGGCTTGGATTGGCTGCACAGTCAGGCTTCGGAGCAGCAGAGGGCGCTGTTCGCCTGCAGGTAGGGGCCAAGCGCCCTGGAGGGCTATAGAGACTCAACTCTGTAAGGACTGGATAACATTGTCGGAGTTAGAAACCCCTAAACCACACTCTTGGATAGCGATTTAGCACGTATGGCGCAAACCAGAATAAACTCGAGCTCCCAACAGCCCTGCTAATTCCTAGGACGATTCATATAGACAGTCTGGGTATTTGTTACAGCAATGCTTTACAAATGTCTGCTGGGCACGGGGACAAGGTACTTTGGTGGGACTTACAGACAAGATTTAGGGACCAGTTCAGTTATCAGAGTGCTTGCCCAGCATGTGCTAGGCTATGGTTTGATCCCCAGCACCTGTTTGGGAATGGTGGAATACTTGGGAGGCAGAAGCAGGAGGATCTCTGTGAGTTCAAGGCCAGCCTGGTCTACATAGTGAGTTTCAGGAGAGCCGGGGCTGCAGGGAGACCCTGTCTCAAACCCACACACACACACACACACACACACACACACACACACACACACACTCCCATTTCATTTTGACAGTTTTTAAATTTTTATTTATTTTTGATGTGTATGAATGTACTATCTTCATGTAGGTTTGTGCACCCGTGTCGTGCAATGCCGAGGAGGTCAGAAGAGGACGTCAGATTCCCTTGGAACCGGAGTTAAAGATGGTTCTCAGCTGCCATGTGGGTGCTGGGGCTCAAACCCGGGTCCTCTGCAAGAGCAGTCAGCGCTCTTAACGGCTAGGCCATCTCTCCAGCCCCTCATTTTGACAGTTTTGAACATGCCTACTTGGTAGGCATTCATTTGTCTTTGTGTATGTGTGTGCTGTGCATGCATACGTGTTGGCATGTGTGTGTGCAGATGCCTACAGAGGACTGAAGTTGAGTCAAGCTGTCTTGATCCATTGCACTACATTTTATTTACTGAGGGAGGATCTCAATGAACCTGGGATACCAATTCCAGCTAATCTAGGAAGCCAGCTTGTCTCAGGGCTCCGGTCTCTGTCTTCTAAGTGCCGGGGTTACAGCCAGCTGTCATGCCTGCCTGGCTTTTTATGTAGGTGTTGAAGACCCAAACTCTGGTTCTCATACTTACCTGGAAAGTGCTTTACCTGATGACCCATCTCCACAGACTCCTTGCTGGCAATTTTTTATTTGAGATACAAAAATTTAGTCGTGTTTACTTAATGTTCCTGAGTTACTTTAAGAAGGTTTCTGTAGGTCAGAATTATAAAAGCTATCATGTGATGTAGCTGTTACCAGGGTAACCATCTTAATTAGCAGCTAAGCACACAAAATCATGGAACAAATCCATGAGTATTTCTCTTTGCTTTTTGAAATAGGGTCTTGCTGTTTAGCCAAGAATCTCATGGAACCCACTATGTAGTCCAGGCTACTCTCAAACTCAAGATAATCCTCCCGATTCATGGGTGCTGGGATTACAGATGTGTTTCCACCACATCTGGCTATACATTTTTAAACTCCAGTAATCTAGAAACAGGCATATTTTCATGTTTTAAAGTGAATCAGCTTGGAATGTAGTTGCAGCCAGTGCTCAGATGCTGAGTCATGATTCCAGTCCCTTATTTATTAATTTTTTGGTATAAAAAATGGGTTTCACTGTGAAATTTTCATACATATATCATTATGCTTTGTTTGTATTGGCTCCCCCAGATAACTGGGCTCCCCTTTCCCCTCTTGCTGACTGAATTGTTGCTCTCTGACAGTAGATTTTCCTATCATGAACTTTTCACACAAGTTTTATATATTTTTAAAATTTTATTTTTGTATGTATATGAATGTACTGTCTGCATGTAGGTCTGTGCACCCATGTCATGCAATGCCGCAGAGGTCAGAAGAGGGTATCTGATTCCCCTGGAACTGGAGCTGAAGATGGTTCTCAGCTGCCATGTGGGTGCTGGAGATTGAACCTGGTCCTTTGCAAGAGCAGTCAGCACTCCTAACTGCTAGGCCATCTCTCCAGCCCCACATAAGTTTTTAAAAATACATTGTTAAGCTGGATGTGGTGGTGCACGCCTTTAATCCTAGCATTCAGGAGGCAGAGGCAGGTGGATCTCTGTGAGTTCAAGGCCAGCCTGGTCTACAGAGAGAGCTCCAGGCCAGCTGGGACTAAAGGGAGACCTTGTCTCAAAAAAAAAAATACCCAAAACCCCACATTGTTCATTGTGGTGGTTTGAATGAGTGTCCCCCATAGGCTTTAAGTATTCAGACATTTTGTCTCCAGTTGGTGGCACTGTTCTTGGAGGTCTTAGAAGGTGTGGCTGTGCTGGAGGAAGTACATTATTGGGGGCAGGCTTAGTGAGTTTAACAAGCCTTGCGGTCTCCAGTCACCCTATCTCTGCTTCGTGCTCAATTGCCAAGTTGACCCTCCGCTTGCTGCTCCAGCCCCAGCCACCATTGCCTCCCGCCACACAGGGACTCTGATTCCCTGGAAACCATCCAATTGTAAGCTGACATACAAGCTTCTTCCTTTTTTTGTTGTTTGTTTTTTTTTTTTGGTCTTTTCGGTTTCCCTGTAGCTCCACTGTCCCCTTTAGAACTCGCTCTGTAGACCAGTGGCTGGCCTTGAACCACAAACGATCCGCTGCCTCTGCCTCTGAAGTGCTTTTTTTTTTTTTTTTTTTTTTTATTAAAGGTGTGTGCCACCACACCCTCCCATAAACTCTTCCTTTTATAAGTTTCTTTGGTCATGGTGTTTATCCACAGCAATAGAAAAGTGAACTAGAACATTCATAAAAGTCCCTTATAAGATATATAACTGGCAAAGTCTTCTATGGGTCTTCAGTCTCTCTCTCTGTTCTCGTCCTCTTCCTTTCCTTTTCTTCTCTCAAACACACAAGAAGAATACCAGTTGATTGATTAGGAGGCCTCATACATTTGCTACCGGCATTTTATCACTTAACTATATTCCCCACCTTTTTTTTTTTTTTTTTTTTTTTTTTTTCTTTTTGGTCTCTTTTAGGACAGGGTCCCCCTGTAGCCCCAGCTGTTCTGGAACTCAATATGTAGACCAGGCTGGACTTGAACTCACAGAGATCCACCTGCTTCTGCCTCCTGAGTGCTGGTATTAAAGGTGTGGGCCACCATGCCTGGCCCCAGCCCTTTTTTATAGTTTCTAGTTTGAGACAGAATCTCATCAAGTTGCCTAGACTGCCCTTAAATTCACTCTGTAGCCCAGGCAGACCTTAACACTCTATCTTCCTGCTTCAGGGTGCTGAGCATCTGTGATTACAGGCCAGGTCCAGCTGGAATTTTGAGTATAGAGAGATATTGAATAAAACTTAGTCCTAAATTAACAAAATTAAAATGAGAAAATAGTGCTGGGTGTGGTGGTGCACGCCTTTAATCCTAGCAACTTAGAGGCAGAGCCGGCAACAGGAGAACCACTGTTAGCCGGCAGAAGACCACCAAATGGAAAAAAAAAAAAAAAAAAACAAAAAAAAAAAACGACCAAAATGAATAAATAAATAAATAAATAAATAAATAAAATGAGAAAATAGAACATTTTATATTTATCTGAAGTTCCCAAGGAAACAAATTAAAATGGCCATGTTGTATACGATCTTTAATTGTGTGTGTGCAGGGGGTTGCTTTTTAACTACTCTGAGTGTTGTGAATGAATGAGTGAGTGAATCTGTGAAAGGTTCAGTCAGGAAGTGTGAAAGCAGAGAGAGGCTGTGGAGTGCGGGACAGCCACAACGCAGTTCCTAATCTGCGCTCATGCTTCGATGCCAGCTTCCCAAGGGTCTTCCAACTTCTAGCTTTGTCTTTTCCAGTTGTCCTGACATTGCAACACCACCAGAATATTCCCAAGACCTTCGCTTCTAACTGCGTTTGCATAAGCTTTCCATCTACCTCCTGGCACTGGAAGGGTGAGGTTCAGACCTTTCACACCAGTTCCCTCCTTCCTTCCTTCCTTCCTTCCTTCCTTCCTTCCTTCCTTCCTTCCTTCCTTCCTTCCTTCCTTCCTTCCTTCCTTCCTGTTAAATCACAAATCCTCTAACTGTCCTCACTGTTTTCTGTGTCTCTGTGTGTGTCTCTCTCTCTTTATATCTCTTTACCTCCCTCCCTCCCTCCTAGAAGTCCAGGTGCTGTGCAGCTCTCACAGAACTGAGTCCTTTCCCTCTCCCTTACATCTGCAGCTTTATGGTCCTAGCCAGCACCCACCTTACTGACTTTGGGCACCTAGGTCAGGTGTGTGGAATCTCTTCCACCTCCACCAACTATAAGAGCCAAAAGCCCCTTTTGTTACAGACATGAAGGCTCACTCGCCCCTTTAGGAGCCCACTGTGCTGTTAATATTGCAATGCATCAATGCCTAATAACACTCATCTGAAGGGTAATGTCATCTGCTTCCTTTGCATGAACTACATTCTTTTATATTTAGGCCTCCCTCCCTCTTTCTTCTTTCTACTTTTCCAGGGCTGGGATTGGAACTCAAGGCTTTACCAATAATGCTAGGAAAGTGCTCTACCACTGAGCTACCCTCCATCCCTAGGGCCATTTTATTTTATTGGTGATAGGGCCTCACTCTGTAGCCTGGGTTGGCTTCATGTCTCAGCCTCCCAAGTACTAGAGTTACAAGCCATAACTGTGTGGCTTCCTAGGGCCATTTTAAAGCACCAGTACCCAAAGCTCCCTGGCAGGAACATTAGATGATAGTTTGGTGTGGTGGTGCATGCCTGTGGTCTTAGATGCTCAGCAAGCTGAGGCAGGGGTGCACCTGCTCTTATCCCACTGGTTCAACACGAGCCTGGAAAATACACAGATTCCATCTCAAAAGAGAGGTGGCTCAGCTGGTAACATGCTTGGTAGGAGACAAGGCCTGGGTTTGACCTTTAGCACTCACATAAAAAAAAAAAAAGCAGGTATGTGACCCCTTCCTGTAATCTCAGAGCTGGCCAGCCAATCTAGCCAGAGCCCCACATTCAGCAAGAAGCTGTCTCAAAATATAAGAAGATAGGGAGCAATTGAGGAAAACACTTGCCATTTACCTCCGGCCTCCACACACATGCACATATATGTGAACACATGCATATACACACAGAGGAAGAGAGGGAGAGAGAGAGAATAGAAGAAGCCATGTACCTACAATCTCAGTAGAACTGGGGAAGTCTGAGGCAGAGGGATGGCTGTAAGTTTGAGGCCATATTGGGCTTCATAGTGAATTCTAGGCCAGCCTAGGCTATAGAATGAGACCTTTTAAAAAACCAAACAAGGGGCTGGAGAGATGGCTGAGAGCTTAAGATCACTCACTTCTCTTGCAGAGGACTCAAGTTCTGTTTCTTTTTCAAAATTTTTAAATTTATTTATTTTGTATGTGTATGAGTGTATTGTCTGCATGTAGGTTTGTGCACCTATGTTGTGCAATGCATGGAAGTCAGAAGAGGGTGAGAGGGTGCCGGATTCCCCTGGAACTGGAATTAAAGACGGTTCTCAGCTGCCATGTGGGTGCTGGGGATCGAACCCGGGTCCTCTACAAGAGCAGTCGGCATTCTTTTTTTTTTTTTTTTTTTTTTTTGTTCTTTTTGAGACAGGGGTCTCCCTGTAGCCCAGCTGTTCCGGAACTCACTCTGTAGACCAGGCTGGCCTTTTGACTCACAAAGATCCCACCTGCCTCTGCCTCCCAAGTGCTAGGATTAAAGGCGTTGACCACCACGCCCGGCGAGCAGTCGGCATTCTTAACCACTTGGCCATCTCTTCAGCCCCTTCAAGTTCGTTTCTTTTTTTTTTTTTTTTTTTTTTTTTTTTTTTTTTTTTTTTGTCTTTTTAGACAGGGGTCTCCTGTAAGCCCCAGCGTCTGGAACTCACTCTATGTAGCCAGGCTTGCCTGCTCTGCCTCCAAGTGCTATGATTTAAAGGCTGCACCACCATGCCCGGCTTCCAGTTCTGGTTCTTAAATACTCATGTTGGGCAGCTCAAAATCATCTGTAGCTCCAGTTCCAGAAGATCCAGTCTCTCTTCTGGTGTCTGAGGGCAGCAGGCATGCGATGTGGCACACGTCCATTACCATACGGCAACACTCACATAAAACAAACACGTATAAAATTAAAATAACTTTAAAAATAAAAAATTAAATGAAAAGGAATAAATGTAAAAGAATGTGGCTTTTCAGACCCCTCTCACAACACCCCAGGTTGTACAGCACTACTGCCTGGTGTTTCTTTCAACATAAACTCTCTATAAAATGGTTTCCAAGGGAGATAAATGATAAAACCTGTTACATGGAATTGATAGTTATAACCAGCTGAAAGTCAAACAACCATTTACCAGAAGCAATAGGAACTGGGAACACTGCAGACGGAGCAGCTGAGCTCTTTCTGGCAAGGATTAGCTGGCAGACTGGTTATCTATCCCGGCTGTGCTTTCCAGGAGCAGTTGCAATGGAAGACACCTGTCCTCAGGATTCCTTTATGCAGCACACACATCTGGCCCATGTCGACTCAAACCAGCAGCATGGACTTGCTCAGAAAGTAAGGGACTAGGAGAGAGGGAGGAGGAGAGGGAAGGAGAGAGGGAAGGAGAGAGGGAAGGAGAGAGGGAAGGAGAGAGGGAAGGACAGAGGGAAGGACAGAGGGAAGGAGAGAGGGAAGGACAGAGGGAAGGACAGAGGAAGGAAAGAGGAAAGGAAGAAGGAAGGAGCAGAGGGAGGCCAGAAAGGACCAGAGGGAGGAGCAGCGGGAAGGACGAGGAGGGAAGACGGGGAAGGACGAGGGAAGGACCAGAGGGAAGGACAGGGGGTGGCTGGCTCTTTTGGACCAAATAAGGACAGGGGCCGAAGCAGCCCATTTTGTGCACATTGTTGGGGAGGGTTGGGGAGGTCCTGAAGGCACTCTCCTTCCCTACCCCAAATATCATGCAGTGTGCAGTTGAGATTTGCTACACAGCAGGGAAGGGCTGTGAGACACACACACACACACACACACACACACACACACACACCACACACACACACTGTGCAGCCTAAAATTTCCAAAGTCAAAAGCTTAGGTCAAGAAAACTCAAGAAATCCAAACTCAAAACCCAAGAAATCAAATCATATTCATCCTCCAACTCAGGCACGGTGGTGCACTCCTGTTGGGAGGTGAAGACAGAAGGATTAGGAGTTCAAGTTCATCCTCAGCTACAATAGCAAGTTTGTGGGCAGCTTGGGCCACCCGGCAACTCATTAAAAAAAATGTGTGCTCCATGAGGGTGGTAAAGGGTGTATCAATGAGTGTGACAGAAAGACCCACGTTTTGAGGAAGTTCTGCTATTCCTTGTAAACAGACTATAGATGGAGTTCTTCAGCACTAAGTATTCACTTCGTATGTGAGAAGACCTAGGTTCAATTCCCAGTCTCACACACGCACACACACACACACACACACACACACACACACACACTGCCACCACTACCACCTCTACCATCACTGGAGAAAAGCAAAAACCCCTCCAAAAAAGAGCAAAAACATTTACAGCCCTGTCTCAGCCATGTCCTGATGTATCTCAAGATCATTCCTGGAAATGGATCCATAGCTGACAGCTACATGTGAGAACGCAGCCAGATGTGGTGGTGCAAGCCTTTAATTCCAGCACTTGAGAGGTAGGGAGATCTCCGTGAGAAAAAAGCCAGCCTGGTCTACATAGTGAGTTCCAGTTTTTATTTTTATTTTTACTTTTTTGAGATAGAGTCTCCCTGTCACCCCAGCTGGCCTGGAACTATGTAGACCAGGCCAGCCTTGAACTCACAAAGATCTGCCTGCCTCTGCCTCCTGAGTGCTGGGATTAAAGGCATGTGCAAGACCCTGTCAGAGACAGCGAGAGAGAGAGAGAGAGAAGCGGAGAGAGAGAGAGAGAGAGAGAGAATACATGCCTCTCTTCCCTGAACCCTGCCCTACATACAGAATCCAACTGCTGAAAAGAAATGCTCCCCAAGAACAAAAGACCCACCAAATCTCCTCCAAGGGACAGTCTGTACTCCAGCTAGCATCTCTGGACATCGAGATATGAGGAGGGAACTGGCAGCACCTATGACCAAGAGAATGCTGAGATTCACTCACAAAAGGTCTACGCTGCCTGCCTTCAGCATCCTTCATGTTTCAACACCACAAGCTTCCTCACCAGGACAAAACCAGACCATTACAAGAACAATCCCTCCCTCCCATGCTCACCACCTTTTGTCTTGTGCCCTCCCCAAAGCCATCCACAGATTTGATGACAAGGAATTTAAATAGATAAATACCAGATAGTGTAATGTGGTAATAAGCAACACTTTTGAGCAAATCATGTTTTCTTCTCATCAGACTATAGTCCTAAAGAGGCTTGACCTTTGACCCTTTATTTTATTTATTTATTTTTTTATTTTAATTTTATTTTTTTCGTATGTGTATGAATGTACTGTCTGCATGCAAGTTTGTGCACCCGTGTCGTGCAGTGTCGCGGAGGTCAGAAGAGGGTGTCGGATCCCCTGAACTGGACGTTCTCCTGGAATTTGGAGTTTCCAGACGGTTCTCGGCCGCCATGTGGGTGCTGGGGATCGGAACCCGGGTCCTCTGTAGAGCAGTCGGCGCTCTTAACGCTAAGCCATTCCTCCAGCCCCGACCTTTGACCCTTTAGAAGAGTGCAGCCTGTGGACTGTGTTACCTCACTTAACTGAAAATGGTGACTCGGGAAGGGTGGAGGGGTGGGAGAGGGGGACATGCGTGTATTCAATTAGGTGCATATTTAATTGACGTGAGTTCAACAAGTATCCAGTTTTGCCAGACTCTTGTCTACAGGTTACATGGTGTTTTAGGACTTAAGTAAAAGTAAACATGTGTACATATTAAACAACATTGGTTTAAAGGCTGATAAAAAAGGTAATGCATCTGAGTTAATTGTGATATAATCTATTGTGTTGTCCACATTAGGCTCTAATTAAAAACTGTATACAATTACTTTGGGATTGGTATATACAAATGTTCTCTATAATTTTGCTTTCATATAGTATCACCTGGTAGCAATCTCTTTCACTATGGGATGATGTAATTTAAAAATAAAGTTGTTTCCACAGTTAATCACATTACAGTAACCCAAAACAGCATGGGTGAAACTTGATGAAATCTGTGCCTTGATCCACCCTATACAGTATATATAATAAAACTGTTTTTGTGAGACTCATGGGAAAAAATAAAAACCTAAAATTTAAAAAGGGGGATTTATAGATAGATACGAAAACTTTTTGTCAAAAACCTTGCAATCCAAATCTTAAAAACTAACTATGGGAAAGGATTTGTATGTTCCAACAGGCCAAGAGTATCACCAATTTAATGGCTGAGAAAGAACATGCGGCTTTGCATGTGAACAGGATGTACCAGAAAGCTTGCCAGCAGAGGATTGACCCTCTGGGCATTGAAGAGAAAGACATGCCTCAGATTGCTGCAGACATAAGGCCCCTCTCTGGATCCTACTATTGTAACAACTATTTTTAATGAAATCGTAATGAAACTTATCTTCTAGGTGCTAGCAAAGGTTTTATACAAGAGAACTTTTTTTCTAATCCCTTATAGAACAAGGAGAATATGATGATGATGAGGTCAGTTCTCAGCTGTAGATGGAGCCAACTGTTATAGAGGTATTCTCTTGGATAAATCGGTAAAAAACTGCCTTTTAATTGACTATACAAAAATTGAAATAGACAAACTATGAAAAGGATTATCTCCTATCTCGAACCAAATATTAAACTAAATCGTCCTTAAGCTACGCACTTAAGCAAAAATCTATTAATCTACAGGGCGCTCTGTAATCAAAATGGATTCTTCACCAAGGAGCATGTTGGCCAGGGGATTCCAAGCCCCCACAAACAGGTAAAGGCTCCTTGCCTCCAAAACCGGGATATCTGCAGGAAGAGAGGCAATAAGGCCCTGCTGTTGGACAGACTCCTGATATAAACTGGAAAATTGTATGGAGACAGCACTTGCAGCATACGGAGGTCTCAGAAATGCCAGAGAGTGTTACCACCAAGGCCACTAACTAAACCATAAGCGCAAATACGGTCTCCTTGCGTCAACAAAGACCTCCTCCATCAAGCACCAGCGCTACATCTCACTGCTGGAGAATACTCTGCAGCAGTGGCCGCCATATTGTCTGTATATCCCAAATCTAATGGCTATTGGCTCTCTCCTTGGAGGAATAACCCACGGGCTGATGCCACAAGCCTACATCTCTAATGGTTAGGAGATGTTATAAACCCCACGACGACCCTGTCATACTTAAAAAGAAAATGTATTAATACATGGATTAAATATGTGTGGTGGTTTGGATGGAGTGTCCCCATACGGCTCTAGGTATTCAGACATTTGCCTCCAGTTGGTGGCGCGTTGTTTTGGAGGTCTTGGACGGGTTTGGCCATGCTAGAGGAAGTGCGTTGCTGGGGCAGGCTTAGTGAGTTTAACAAGGCCTGGTGGTATACAGTTGCTTCTCTCCTGCTTCCTGTGCTTCTTGCGAGATGTGACCCTCGGTTTTGCTGCTCTACGATCCAGCCACCATTCCTCCCGCCACCAATGGACTAATTCCCTGGACAGCAATCTTAAGCTCAAATAACCTCTTCCTTTTATAAGTTCATTGGTTCTGGTCGTTTTATCACAGCAACAGTAAATGCTAATACAGTTATTGGTCCAGAGGAGTGGGCTGTTGGCTGTAGAGAACCTGAACCATGTGGTTATGTTTTGGAGAAGTGTGGAGACTTTGGAAATTTGGGCTGGAAAGGCTTTGACTATTGTAAGCAGAGCTTAAAGGGCCACTTCTAGTGGAGGCCTGGAAGAAACGCATGTGCTGCAATGATGTGGTTCCAGGAGAGGGGGGAAAAATAAAGTCTTAGGCAGCAACCGGGATATTTTGATAAAGAGTCTTAGCAGCAGTTTGCCCACAGCCAAATGCTTCTGATGCTAAGTTGAAAAGCGGTGGACTGATGTCTTTGGCGAGGATATTTCAAGAAGCCTAATGTAGACAATGTTGGTGGGTTGGCTTTTATGTGACATATTATTACATATCTACAGTGAAAAAGAACAGATGGGGCGAAAGAACGCAAAAATGTACAGTTTGGATCTGATAACTGCCACTAAGGAAGATTAAAAGGTGGGGGCCAAGGCATGTGAAGTAGAGGTTGGATCTGAAAACTCACTAGGAAGATTAAAGGTGGGGCCAAGGCTTGTGAAGGGAGTTTCCTTTTGATAAGGAGCATTGAGTGATTAAGGAAGGGCCTCGATGATTTACAAGTAAACAAAAAGAATCAGTACCTTCAGGGCAAGACCCACACCCAAGCTAATCCTCCAGCAAGCCCAGGGCAAAGAAAAAAGTTTAAATGTGTTGAAATGGGCCAGGTCCGTCCCAAACTTGCAGCCGATTCGGCCAATTTCATTCATGTGGTGCTTCTGGCTTTAGAGGCTATGAAGTTCGCAAGAGTGAAGGGGGGTCATCAGTCTTCCTCCACGGTTTAGAGAGCCAAAGAGGCAGGGGTACAGCGGGGGTCCCTGAATAAAGAGGGCCCTGATAGGTCATTGCTTAATCTGTGAAGTGAAGCCTGTGGGCCATCGGAGACCCCAAGAAGATTTTTCGAGATGCCAGACGTGAGATATTGCCAAGGAGACTGCATATGGAGTGGTACGCCTAAGAAGAGATGATGTATGTGCAAGCGCCAAGCTGGAAGAAAGCCTGAGCCATCTAAGCCCTTGGAAGTCAAGTCCCAGAGGTTGCACTGTGGGCTACTGGACTTGGCGTTTGCCCTGCTGGTTTCGGTCTTGTTTTGGTCCAGTATTTCCTCACTATGCCTCTACTCCTCCTTTTGGAATGGAATGTGTATTCGGTTCCACTGTATCATTGGGAGGTATGTAATTTGACTTTGATTTTACAGGAGCTTACAGTTAAGAGATGGCCTGAGTCTCAGAAGAGTACCTGTGGATGTTGGACTTTGAATGGCATTGAAACTGGTAAAAGACTTGGGGACTTTAAGGTTGGACTAAATGCATTTTGCATTTTTATGGTCAGGGAGCCTATGGGGGCCAGGGAGGATCAATGTGGTGGTTTGGATTGAGTGTCCCCCCATGGCTCTAGGTATTCAGACATTTGCACTCCAGTGGTGGCGCTGTTTTTGGAGGTCTCTGGAGGGTGGAGCCTAGCTAGAGGGAGTGGTGCATTCCAGGGGCAGGCTTAGTGGTAGTTTAAACAAACCTGTGGTCTTACAGTTGCTTCCTCTCTGCTTCCTGTGCCTCTTGCGAGATGTGACCCTCCAGTTTGCTGCTCCAGATCCAGCCACCACATCCTTCCGCCAATACAATCTGGACACATACTAATTCCTGGGAACCGCCAATCGTAAGCCTCAAATAAACTTTCCTTTTCTAAGTTCCTTGGTCTGGTTTTTATCGCAACAGAAAACTGACTAATCACACATACCTCAACAGCACTCTGCTTGTTATACCAAAGTAACTCCCCATAACCAATCGTAATGTTTTACATACCATATGTATCCAATTGAGAGTGTCTACATTGTAGGCCCGCAAAAGGCCTATATTATATTACCTGTTTAATAACTTATATATCTAATTGCCAGTGCTTCATCTTAGGATTGAAAGGTTATGCCTGGGACAAGCTGGCACCCGAGAAAAAGAAAACAGCCGAATGACTAGAGACCAGGACAATAGCTCCAGAGAAAGTAGAGTGTTTTGTGTTCATCCACCTGTGCCCCTTTTCTAAAGCCTGGGTGTGGAAGAGGAGGGCTGGTAGAATATGTTAAGGGCTTGCAATTGGGGTGACATGGTGGAAACTACAAACAATATAGACTGGACACTCATTTGATCAAACTTGATTGAACACTACAAGCCCCCCCTGCTGGAGTTGGGACCCATGAGCTGTGTGGGTTTGGCCACACTACTTGCAAAATTGGTTTTTACCTGAAGTAGGTCTTGTACTCACCAATTATCACTTATGTTAAAAAAAATGAACAACAAAAAACAAACAAAAAAAGAAAGATGCAGAAAGTGGCAGAAGTGATGATCTGGGATGGGTAGGGTGGTGGGGGTGGCTGAATGGAAGGGGATATACGCCCTGAAATAACTTGGAAAATGATGTATGAAATACACAAGCATCCATAAAAAAAAAATTTAATTAATAAAAAAAAAAAAAAGAAGAAGAGTGCAGCCTCACCCAAGTGGTCAGAGCTACAGCCCCAGACCCTAGAGGAAATTCTTTGGAGAGTCTTGCTAATTGCACTGAGGAATTTGATTTTGCGGGAGGTGGAGGGAACGAGTCCACAAAGCAGCAGCTGAGGGATTTCTTATTTATAAACTAAGCCTTTCACGGTCCGGTCGGCACTCCTCCAGACTCAGATTCCAGCCTCCAGGTGTAGAGATGAGTCATCCAAAATGAAGAATGGGAAAGCAACCGTGGAGAGACAAGAAATTAAACAGCTAAAGATAAGGACAACAGACTTGGTGGGTAAAACTAAAGTTTCCCAGGTCAACTTGAAACAAAAAACTGAGATGATGGTCTGAAGGTGTCGCTTGGATCTGATCACCAGCTCAACACTCATAGGGCTCTGGGCCTAATACCCAGTGCTAGAATAATAAATACATAAAAACTTAATTTGTTACATAAAAAATGAAGATACTGTTAGAAGCGATTCCAATAGCTGATGCATATTTAATATGCTGGGCTTTTTGTTTTTGTCTTTTTTTTTTTTCTTTTTTTTTTTTTGTCTTTTTGAGACAGGTCTTCTAATGCCCCAGAGCTGTCCTGCAGAATCCACTCTGTAGGACAGGCTGGCCTTGAACTCACAGAGATCCAACTCGCCTCTGCCCTCCCAATGTGCAGGATTATTAAGGTTTGTGCACCACCCTACCTGGCTTANTTGTCTTTTTGAGACAGGGTCTTCCTACTGCCCCAGCTGTCCTGAAACTCACTCTGTAGACCAGGCTGGCCTTGAACTCACAGAGATCCACCTGCCTCTGCCTCCCAAGTGCTAGGATTAAAGGTGTGCACCACCATACCTGGCTTAAAGACGGGTCTTACCCGCCATGTGGGTGCTGGGAATTGAACCCGGGTCCTCTGGAAGAGCAGTCGGCGCTCTTAACTGCTGAGCCATCTCTCCAGCCCCCTTTTTTTTTTAGACAGGATCTTGCTATGCAGCCCAGGCTGGTCTCAAATTTAAGATCCCCCTTACTCAGCCTCCTGAGTGTTAGGATTATATGTGTATCATCCTGACCGAGGAACATGTGTCTTAGAATCTGTCCTCTAGTAAGACACTAAGTAGATACAAGAACATACAAGGATGGGCAGAGCTGTACCAAAGATGGAAAATAAACACAGCTAAACTCATTAGCAAATATGTAGCAACCACCAGCTAAGCGATGCCATCATCGTTTAAAAACAAACGAGTGGAACTCTTCCTGACCTAGATCCTCCCAAGTTGTTCCCTCTTGGCTTGGCTTTAGAGCCATACACCTTAAACTCACCCAGTTGCTAATTCTCTCTCTCCTTTCCATTTTCCCACTAGCCCCAGCTCAAGTTTGTATCTCCGCCACGCTCTAAAACTTCCCTTGACCTTCACCTTGGCATATGTAAAAGCCATGTTTAATTTGCCTTCCTTCCCTAGCACAGGCATTGACAGACAGACCTGCATGAGACAGGTTCCAGTTATTTCTTTACCATGTTCCTTCTCTTCTTCTAAATGTTGAGGGCCCCACAGCTCTGACACAGGCACAGCCTCCCACCACCCCTGCCCCATGCCCATGTTCTTTTCCACGATGGTCTTATCCTGTCCCCATGGTTTATAATGGCATCTGTGTTTGGTGACTTCTGAGTCTTTCCCTCCAAACCTGATAATCCTTTTGATGCAGCTGAGAGAGCTCCATCACCATACTTGCCATTTGATGTCTACTCTGATGTCTGATAGGTTACTCCATCTTGGCATCCCCCAGTCAAAGCTTATTTCCTCAACTTCTCTCCTTTGAAAACTGAGCCTCCCAAGTTCATTTCAAATCAGCTGATCATCAGTCACCCAAATGTTCAGGAAGGCTCCTTCTGGAAGCCTAGCACTCCCCTTCAGCTCTCCCTGTTACCAGCCTTCTACTCCCCAATCCCATTGGTCGGTATGTCCCGTGAGTTCTATTTCTGATGTGTATCCTGAGTTTCACCGTCCCTTGCTGGACTCCCAGAACCTTGGTGCATCAGAGCCCCTCTCAGGCATGTGTTCTGTCTGTGTTCCCATTCCCTCAGATCTGCTGTCTAGGTAGCAGCCTGAGTGGTCTTACAAACCCCAAAAGAAGCTGATGTCCCGTTGCTGTCAGATAAACTGGGTTAGAGAACAAAGCCAAGACAAAACAATGGTGGTGTGAGCCTGTAACCCTAGCATTTGGAAGACTGACACATGAGGATCCGCACATGTTCAAGGCAAGCCTGGGCTGCATGCATACTGAGGCTTTGTCTCAAAACAAAACAAAACAAAGCAAAACCACAAGCAACAACTATAACCCAAACGAAACCCCTTTGGGCTTTCTGTTGCATTTAGAATCAATTCCACACCTCTTACTGCACCAGCACCAGAGAAAGTTAGGCTGTTTGTGAGAATTCCTGGGGAGCTTTTGAGGCTGTCAGTGCCTAAGCCCAGAGATTCAGATCAAGCTCATCCTGGGTGGCATCTAGACACCAGAATTTTAAAATAGGTTTTAACTTTTTTTTTTCCTTTGTGGTTATTGAGGATTGGACCCAGGGCCTTTAACATTATTGCCTGATTTTTGCCCCTAGCTATACTTCTAGCCCCAATTCTATTTTATAATAATTAAATATGCAGAGGAAAGCTGGACAAAAATACAAAAGCTCCTGCACACCCTTCACCTGGCTTCCTCAACTCTTATTATGTTCCCCCCATTTGTGTTTTTTGTTGTTGTTGTTTTGTTTATTGTCTTTTTGAGACAGGGTCTCCCTGTAGCCCCAGCTGTCCTGGAACTCGCTCTGTAGGCCAGGCTGGCCTTGAACTCACAAAGATCCGCCTGCCCATTTGTGTTATTTACTCACCTCTTTTTCTCTCTCTTTCTCTCTCTCCCCCTCTCTCTCTACATCTACATAGACACAGACACACACACACACACACACACACACACACACACACAGAGTCTTTTCCTCTTGTAGCAATTGTGTAGACACTATGACCCCTGGGTACTTCAATGTGACCCTGAAAAGCAAGGACTGTTTTGAACATCACCATAGTCTCCAAACAACCAGCAATAATTCAATAATAACACCTAATCCATAGACCTCCTTCAAATTATGACTTTTGTCTCCATAATTTTAGTTCCTTTCAATCTACACTATCTTCTCAGATTTTCTTTGTCTTTTATTATTTATTAACATGCTATTTTAAGGAGTATAATAAGTTAGTAACAATTTAATTATCCTCCGGGTTAGTCTGAGCTCATTTTGAAATTTAAGGGTTTTTTTTTTTTTTTTTTGCAAGGAATACAGTAGAGGTAAGGCTGTGCTTTTCTTTTTAAATGTTTTTTAATTTACTTTTATTTTATGTATATGAGTGTTTTATCTGCATGTAGGTAAGTACACCCACGTAGTGCAATGCCTGTGGAGGACAGAAGATGCTAGATCTCCTGGAACCTGAGTTACACACTTGTTAGCTGCTATGTGAGTGCTGGGAACTGAACCTCAGGCCTCTGGAAGAGCTGCAGGTGCTCATAACCACTGAGCCATCTCTCCAGCCTGTGGCTGTGCTATTCTTATTATGTTATATCAGGGTGACACGACTTCTCATTATTGATAATATTGCCTTTCCTGGTGTGTGTTCCCCTGTCCTTTCATTTCTACTTGGTTTCGACTAGTGATATGCTCTAGGGGAAGAGAACGGGTGTATGTATTGTTGCCTTCCTCTAAGCCTGTCTATGTCCCTTGACTGGAAGTCTTGAGAAATCAGGGCCACTGACTCTTCTTGGTGGACCTCTTCTCCCTGTTTCCGGTTTCTATTCTCCTCCAAGGTGTAAGCCCCAAGTGACTATGATCCTTTTTCAACATCTCATTTGTAGCTAGACTGTCCATGGTTAATGTAATGCTTGTTAAATTTCTTTACTGTAAGGTTAATGTTCTAGTTTCTGTTCGATTGCTGAGAAAAAACACTCTGATGAATACCAACTTGGGGAGGAAAGGGTTTATTCAGCTCATATCTCCCAGGTCACAGTTCATAACTGAGGGAGCCCAAGGGAGGAACTGAGGGCAGGAACCCTTAGGCAGGAGCTAAAGCACAGGCCATGGAGGAATGCTGCTTACTGGCTTGCTCCCTTGGCCCATGCTCAGCCTGTTTTCTTATACAGTACAGAACCATCTACACAGGGGTAGCACCACCTACAATGGGCTGGGCCCCCCACATCACTCAACAATCAAGAAAATACTCCACAGACTTGGCCACAGGCCAGTCCAATGGAGGAAATTCCCCAAATGAGGATCCCTCAACCCAGGTGTGTCAAGTTGACACTAAAGCTATCCAGCACAGTTAATGAATACTTTGTGTTATTGATTAATAAGTAATTAAGGGATGCAATATGCTTTAAGACTTACTAGATGGTAGAAGTTTCTTATTTATTTATTTAGTTAGTTATGTCAGTGTCTTTTCCTGTACTCCTATTTTATGTTGACCAATCTATGATTATTATTATCATTATTATTATTATTATTATTATTGTAAATAATAGACTCTCCCTCCATGTTGTCTCTGACCTTAATCACGTCCCCTTTATTCTTTGAGCTCTTTGCTTTCCAACAACATAAGATATTCCAGACCCAACTCATATTTGCCTGGGCCTGCCCTTGAAACAGCCACTTCTCTAGGGAAACTTTGATCCTCACATTTGAGTATATTTAGGAGTCAAGATAAGGATGTGAATTACATTCCTTGTGACATCTACTGGTTCTCTGCAGAGATCTGAAGGAGACAGAGAGTGGCTTCACTGACACGTTTCTTCATATGACTACAGACACTCCAAGGTTGTTCTTCATGCCAGGCAGCTCTTGGGCAGCACCCCAGAGCCAGTTTCAGCCTTCACTCTGTCCCATGCCCCAAACCTACCTGGTGTGTGTTCCCCTGTCCTTTCATTTCTACTTGGTTTTGACTAGTGATATGCTCTAGGGGAAGAGAACGGGTGTATGTATTGTTGCCTTCCTCTAAGCCTGTCTATGTCCCTTGACTGGAAGTCTTGAGAAATCAGGGCCACTGACTCTTCTTGGTGGACCTCTTCTCCCTGTTTCCGGTTTCTATTCTCCTCCAAGGTGTAAGCCCCAAGTGACTATGATCCTTTTTCGACATCTCGTTTGTAGCTAGACTGTCCATCTGTTTCTTTTTAGCAACTCTGAGCAACACCCTCCGAATAAAACTATGGATATTCCCAAGCTGATCTGCCTGCTTCCCCAGGGGTGTTGTCTCCAACGAGCCAGGAAAAACACGTGTCTTATGAAGTTACACCTGGCATTAAAGACTTCCTCCTTCAGGGCAGGCCTTGGTGAAGCTTTTCCTCCAAGCTGCCAGATCAGACAGTCATAATTAGGCTTAGGCATTGAGACCTATCCAGCCTCAGTGGCAGCCCCTGTACTCTGCCACTCCAGTGCAAATCTAAACAAACGGGCTCACTCCCAATGCTCATGGAAGATTCCTAAGGTCTCAGGCTTCAGAAGCCTGTCTGTTGTAGACAGCTTGTGTCAGACAGCCTTCATATGGTCAAGGAGCATGTTATTTATATCTTCTACTTTTTATAAAAAAACCAAGGTCTTCAAGTAGTCAAGGCTGGCCTTAAACTGGCTGTGTAGCCCAGGATGACCTTGAATTCTTAATCCTCCGGACTTTATCCCCAGAGTGCTAGGATTACAAGATACACTTCTGCTGGTGGTTGTGGTGGTGCACGCCTTGAATCCCAGCACTTAGGAGGCAGAGGCAGGCAGATCTCTGTGACTTCAAGGCCAGCCTGGTCTACAGAGCGAGTTCCAGGCCTGCTGGGGCTCCAGGGAGACCTTGTCTCAAAAACCAATCCAAAACAGACAAACAAAAAAAAAAAAGATGCATTTCCACACCTGGCTGTGTACACTCCATTTATAGACTGTGAGACACAGAATTACTCAGGTCAGGAGTTTGCCATAAGTTCTGTAATTATGCAATGGAGGAATACCAGTGGTATGGTACTAAGAGAGTTTGCTTGCTTTGTTGAGACAGGGCCTCGATACATTCTCAGGCTGGCCTGGAACTCTCTATGTAGCTCAAGATGGCCTCAAACTGCAGCTCCTTCTGCCTTACGCTCCTGATGCTAGGACTGCAGGTGCTCATTTGGTTAGAGCTTTTTTTTTTTTTTTTTAAACTCACAATGGTTAGAGCTTTTTGAGGTTTAAGAGGTTTGAGGTTTGCTACAGTCATCCTATTTATTGGTAGGCTCAGCTCTGAACAGGATGTATTGTTGTAGAATGCTGTACAATATGACAGTGTGTCTCTAGGGAAGAGTGTGATGTTTGGAGTATTTCCCTAAATAGCTTCTTTTGACATTACAGAGCCAGTACCTCCAAAGACTGCTCTGCCTTTAAACTTTCAGGTTCTGGTCATTGTTAATCTGTTTGGGTTGGACTTTGGGTCTTGCAGCTATGATCATAAAAATAGACAACTTTATTTCCTGATTTTCAGTTAAGAATCCAAAGAGAATATTTAGCAATCATGGTTGTTTTTGAATGCATAGTTCCATTGGTGTAGGTGTGTTTTCTGAAACACTCTTCTGAAAAACTTTTTCAGAACTAAGTGAAAGCAATTATTTTGCATATCCAGGAAAGTTCATTAAATATAGTTTACAATTTATTTAACTTATAATTTACTTGAGTATGTATATTGTTTGAAAAAACATTCATAGATTACGGTGCAATACATGCATCCACACTCATATCAGCAGGCACTCATGAACATGGGAAACAAAAGGAATAGATTATGGTACAAACAAGTTATATATTTTATTAGAGTTTTTATTTGGTGTGTTTGTGTGTATGTGTATGTGTGTGTATGTGTGTGTATGTGTGTGTATGGTGTATGTATGTGTGTGTATGTGTGTGTGTATGTATGTGTGTGTGTGTGTATGTGTTCAGTGCTGGGCATCAAACCCAAGGCCTCACATGTGCCACACAATGGCTCTGCTGTGCTTCCAGCTTCTTTTTAAAACACTAGTGACTACTGATGAAATACTAATTGATATTTTTTGCACATTTAGTTAGTTACGCTGTATATGTGCATGGGCACGTGTGTGCCATGGCAATCGTGTGGCAGTCAGGGGACAAGCTGAACTCACCGGAGTCAGATCCCTCCTTCCACCATGTGGGTTCCAGGGCTCAAACCCAGGTCGTCAGACTTGTCGGCAGCCTACTCTGCCTGCTGAGCCATCTCACTATCCCGTAATTAGTTATCTACAAAATGAATTTGGGAAGATGACTGATGTCCTAGTCCATTTTGCTATTAAACAAAATATTTCAGACTGGGAGATTTGCAAAGAGCATCTCTCCCTGATGGTGCAAGCTTGTCACCCTAGCTTCACTGGAGGCTGAGGCTCGAAGATGACAAGGTCAAGGTTTGCTGGAGCTAAGCGGTAAGCTCAAGACCAGCCTAGGTAACTGAGGCCTTGTCTTTAGTTTCATTTTTTTGGCACTAGACATCCAGCCTTGAATACAATAGCTGCCTGCTCTACCTTGAACATGCTAGCTGCCTGCTCTGCCTCTGAGCTGTTTGTGGCCCTGTATTGGTACATTTGTTTTAGAGCTGCAGAGCTGTGTCTTTTTCCTTGATGTGCTGGAGGTGAACTAAGCACTTTGTACATGTTAGGCAAGTGCTGTTAGCACTGAACTACACAAGACTTGTCATTTACTTGGAATCCTGGATCAAATTATACATGGTTGTGTGTATTAATCAGTGTTCTCTAAAGAAACAGAAGCGATTTGAGATCTCCTGAGCCCAGCGGAAGGAAGAGGGGGAGACAGGTAGGAACTGGGTGCCTTGGCTAGTTGATTGTTGATCCTTTGAGCCTGCTGTCTTTGGTTTGATTGGCCTTTGTGGCTGTGAGGTTGGAGTTATCCTCCCAGCTGGGATTAAAGGTGTGGTCTTTGGCTTGATTGGATCTTGTGGCTGTGGGGGCAGAGTTATCCTCCCAGCCGGTATTAAAGGCAGGCTTGTATGACTCTTGAGATTTGAGATCTCCTGAGCCCAGCGGCAGGAAGAGGGGGAGACAGGTAGGAACTGGGTGCCTCGGCAAGCTGATTGTTGATCCTTTGGTCCTGCTGTCTTTGGTTTGATTGGCCTTTCTGGCTGTGAGGTTGGAGTTATCCTCCCAGCTGGGATTAAAGGTGTGGTCTTTGGCTTGATTGGATCTTGTGGCTGTGGGGG
>VZQC01005402.1:1900853-1955293 GCA_009823505.1 Rhizomys pruinosus
GCATTATTGTACATCTTCCCAATTTTGAATGGACTGTTGCTGTGCAGTCCTACTTTATGATCTGGTAGGTCAAGTAACACCCAGCTCATGATGGGCAGCTCAGGTCACATGATGACTTTGTGGCCTATTGTCAAACGTTCAGTTTCAAATAAGGCCTAATGGCAGGCTAATAGCTGTCTTTCAAAAGGAGATAGTTGTTTGCAGTTGAAGATAGGGCCTTACTCCCAAATCCCAATTGCTTCTGCTGTGATTCCCCTATGGTTGTCTGCCACAGACTCCAGACAGTTTCTCTATCTGCCACTGATACTCCAAGCACCATTGGGTCTGCTGATCATATGGCCCTAGGGGCAGACAGCCTGCACTGCAGCTTGACCTTGTGAAAGAGCCCCTTTTCCCTGTTCCCCAAGCCCCACTCCCAAAGTTTGCTGCCTTACGAGTCACCTGATTTATGGGTCATAGTAACACACCCCGATGAGGAAATTTGCTGCCCCCAGAATCCAAAAAGCCCACCAAACTGTGCTTCTTTCTTGGTGGAAAGAGGGGCCAGGTGAAACAACTATTCTTTACCTTAGAAGGAATGTCTCTGCATGCTCCACATCATTGAACTCCTAGAAACTTCATCATGGTAGATGGCCTTTGAATTTGAGTTGGATTTATTTCCCATTCCCTCTCAATGCAACATATGCTTTATCAACAAGTCTAGACTAGCTCCTGTTCACTGGGTCCAAACAACATAACATTCATCAATATATAGTGGACCAGTGTGATTATTTTGTGGAAGAGTCAGGCGATCAAGATCCTTTCTAACTAAGTTATGGCACAATACTGGAGAGTTAACATACCCTTGAGTTAAGACCCTGATATGTTATACCTTGTTGGCCCCCTTGCCCAGCTCCAAAGCCTAATTTGCTCTGGTGTCCTATGAAACAGTTATTTGAGAAGAAAGCAATTGGCCCGCCAATTGAGCGCATACCACGTGTTACCATGGAGACCTACTTAATCCTGCTCCCAAGTAAGGGACACCCATCTTGGAGTACGACAACCTGCAAAATTGGTTGCCCACCTAACCACATTGGTTTGAGTTTTCCGGATAGCAACTGTCATTTCTCCATGATCCCATCTTGTCCTTTTGGCACCAGGCCCCAAGTTGAGATTAAAGGAGATTGTTTGGTAGTAGATCACCCACCGCGCATCTTTCAAATCCTTTGAATGGTTGGCAGCTAATTTTTCTGCCAATCCTCCCAGGGAAATTATGATACCCCTGTTTTTTGTTCTATCCTTATTCCCTGGTAGGAGCCTAAACCACCCCAAATTGAGTTCTATTTGGGTCCTTCCCCAACCTCATAATTAGTGACCCCCCTTCCACTCCCCACAAAGTCAGGACCAATGCACTGGGTGATTCCTTGCCACCTTTCTAATATATGATCATCCCCAACTCTACACTTCTGGGGCACTGGGGAAATATTACCCACATGGATTGATGGGAAACCACGTGACCCCACTGTGAGATCGGAACTTCAGTTCCCCAAGAAAACGTCCATATCATCCTGACCTTCCATAGGCCCTCTGGGGTTTGAATTAGTGTCCCCATAGGCTGTAAGTATTCAGGCATTTATCTCCAGTTGGTGGAACTGTTCTTTGTTGAGTGGTCTATACGATAAAGTGTACCATGCTGGGAGTGTAGTCACTGGGGGCAGGCTTAGGAGTCTATACCCAAAGGTGTCCCTCTTGGTCTACAGTTGCTCTCCTCTGTTTCCTGTACTCTTTGGCAAGCATGTGACCCTCCGGTTTGCTGCTCCAGATCCAGCGCCCATCGGCCTCCCATCCACAATGGTGACGCTTAAATTCCCTGGAAACCTCCAAATCGTTAAGCTAAAATTAAAACTCTCCCTTTGTTATAATCTTGGTCATGGTTGCCCTTTATCACAGTAAACAGAAAGAGTGACTTAATACAGTCCCCTTACTTTGAACCGGAGGGCCACAATTGCCTTTTTTAGGTGCTCCTGGGGATCCAGGTTGTCCAACCCCAGAACCAGTTATCCAAAGGCCCCTCCCGAAAAGTCTGATTTATTTCTCCCAGTGTACCAGATTGACCTGCGAGTAAGAAAGGGGCCCTCAGGTCCCCTCTGCTGGGAAGGACAGGAGAAAGTGTCAAACCAGCATAAACTCTTCTTGGCTATGTTGTGACAAGGTCCTTTCTCATTGGAGCCTGGCCACCCCTTCATTCAGGGGGTTCTGGGTCTGTGAATAACTGTCTCAAAGCTGGAATCTGGTTATGATGAGGGATTCCTTCTACTTGCTTGAAATCTAATGTTCAACTTCCTGTTCCATTTTTTTAGAGCTTTTCTGCTTATACAAGATCAAATAAAAACTTAGTAGCTTCTTATGAATTTGGTGCCTGAGAACACCATGATTAATCAGCCAGTTCCAAACATCATGGGTTCATGCCAGGCATTAAGGCATGGTTTGCCTTGGCAGCCGCCCATATGCATAACTACCCCTGATAACTACGCTCCCATTGGTTCTTCCGGCGATTCATGCCTGCCACCTTGACCGGCCTAGCGACCTAAGTCCTTTTAAGACTTATTACATGTACATTTAATTATGCAAGCGAGCATCATAAGTTCTCAACTGTAAGATCTGCATTAAGAAATTTAGAGCAAAAAACAAAAGCATCTTGCATAATGTCTGTGATGTCTCTCTCAGTACCTCCTTTGATATCAACTAGTGAAGCATCATCTACGGGTCCTCATATTGTGGAGAATGTGGTTTTACACTATTGAATCCCACTCAAGCATGCCCATCTGCCTGACCCTCACAATCCCATTCATAGGTACCAAGCAAGGAATATCAGGCATCTCTAACTCACTGTAGTAGGCCCATGTTTTAATAAACATAAGCCAACCATTCAAATAAACTTTTAAACATTTTATTTTTAACCTGCTCCAAGCTATCCATGGGTTAACACCTAAATCCTCATTCAGTGGCTTATTCGATAAAACCAGTCATGAGTCCAATTTTATATCTATTCACCATTATCCCCACACCCTTTAAATCCATTCCCACACATATTTCACCCTTAGGTTTTTTGCCTAGAAATCGATACGGCAAATTTAGAAATTAATTTCTTTCTTTTTTTTTTTTTTTTTTGGTCTTTTTGAGACAGGGTCTCCCTGTAGCCCCAGCTTTCCTGGAACTCACTCTGTAGACCAGGCTGGCCTTGAACTCACAAAGATCCACCTGCCTCTGCCTCCCAAGTGCTAGGATTAAAGGCGTGTACCACCAAGTGGTGTAGTGCACCTCCTCGTGGACCACACTTTCTTTCTCACCTTGAGGGGCTTGTTTAGCCTTCAATCTGGTTATAGGTCTAGAGGCAACAATTGTTGGGCCCTGAGGGACATTAGCTCCCACTGGGAGGGGGAGATTAGTTTCCTCAGGCAAGGGTGGGGTGGAGGGATCTGCAGGGTGTGGATTCTCTGCTGAGGGTGGGGAGATTAATTCCTCAGATAAAGAAAATCCCTCAGAGGTTCAAAATCCTCATCATTGTGGTTCTCCCACACATCTCCATCCCAAATTTCAGGGTTCCACTCTTTCCCCACCAGTGCTCTCACTTTGACTGCTGACACTCTTTGTGGCTGGGAATTAAATTTGCATTGTAAATCAGCCAAATGTATAATAAGGCTCCAGCTTGATTTTCTGCCGCTTTAGCTCTTTGGCTGCTGGAGAGAAGATGCTCTTCCAGGGCACACTTGGAAACTTTTAAACTTTTGTTTCGAATCTGGAGCTGGTTAATTTTATCACTGAGCTCCTTATTTTCTTCTATCACTTTATCCAGAGATGCTAGGAGCAACCAGGCAACATCATTATTTTCCTTATTTTTCTGCAATTTCTCAAACATTTTATACATAGAGTCACTAAATTCCTTGCTTCTCACAAGAGGCAAGTTAGGTGAGTCAAATGGATCTATCTTCATAATTACATCAAATAGTCTGCACCAAGGATTTTCATTCCTCTTCATGCCACCAGGAGAGCCTTCAGTAACTCTAGGCTTCATTGGGTTGGAGAACTGGCTCCAGAGACTACCAAGCCCACTAAAGAAATCCATCCTTTCAATTCTGTTTCTCTAGAACCACTCCTGGCACCAAAATCCGTATTAGTCAGGGCTGTCTAAAGAAACAGAAGCAACAGGATGAATATATAGCTATATACAATTTATTGATTTTCTCGCGTGACAGAGTTCAAGGAGTCCAACAGTTGCTGTGCCACACTGGAGAGGCTGAGAATCCAGGGAACTGCTCAGTCCACAAGGCTGGATGTCTCAGTAGACCCAATCTGGTGCTGAAGGCCGCATGGATTCTAGGAGATCTGCCGGTCTCAGTACACACTGGGATCCGTAGGGTTGATCACAGCAGCAAGACAAACTAACCAGTGAGAGAGAGGCAAGCCACAGGAAAAAAGGGACCAGCTCCCTCTGGCATGGCCTTTAATACTGCCTGCCAGCAGAAGGTAACGCCCACATTTGGGGTGGGCCATCCGGGTTGAGGTAGTCCAATCCAAAGATCCTTTTTCTCTTATTTGTTCCTTAGTCCAGTCGAGTTGACACCAGGATTAACCATCACTGTGTCAACTTGGGAAGGGGGTTAGCTGGAGTCTGATCAAGGGGACTTGAATAACTCTCCCTGTGACAGACATAGATAGGATGGCTCTACTGAAAGGCCTTAGATGAACATCATTCAAACCAGAACAGTTATTTTGGTTTGCTTGCAAACAAAGCAATGGCAAATTTAGAGCAAGAATACCATTAACTAGCTGCATGTAGAGGTACTTGCCTTTAATCCCAGCATTTGGAGGCAGAGGCAGGCAGATCTCTCTGAGTTCAAGGCCAGCCTGGTCTATATAGTAAGTTCTAGGACAGCTGGAGTTACAGGGAAACCCTGCCTCAAAAACACCAAAAAAAAAAGAACATGGAGCAAAACATTCCCAGTGTTAAAGGACTATAGATGCCAACCCAGGTTACTATACCCAGTAAAAATTGTGATTATAGTTGAAGGAGAGAGAAAAATCTTCCATGACATAAACAAGATGAAAGAATTCATGTCTGGAAAACCAACCCTTCAGAGAATACTTGAAGCAATTCAAAGGACAGAAGAAAGGTGCGACTATCCTCAGGCACCTAGAAAGAGAAATTAATAAAAGCGTAACTGCAGAAGTAGAAACCTAAACCAAATACGCAAATGGATAATAAGGTGAAAGGAAGCAACATACATCTATCAGTTATAACCTTAAATATTAATGGATGAAACTCCCCAATCAAAAGACATAGACTAGGAGATTGGATTAGGAAACAGAACCCATCGATATGCTTCTACAAGAAATGCATCTTAGCCGGGCGTGGTGGTGCATGCCTTTAATCCTAGCACTTGGGAGGCAGAGGCAGGCAGATCTTTGTGAGTTNTTTTTTTGTCTTTTTGAGACAGGGTCTCCCTGTAGCCCCAGCTGGCCCAGGACTTACTATGTAGACCAGGCTGGCTTGAACTCACAGAGCTCCACCTGCCTCTGCCTCCCAAGTGCTGGGATTAAAGGCGTGCACCACCATGCCTGGCCTATTTTGACTTTTATATTCTTACATATAATTTTATTATTAAATACCTTAACTAATAATTCACTTAAGAGTGAATTTGTTTCAGGGTGACTGCTCAGTCCTGGTGAGCATTTATGCCTATTGTCCTGAAATAATAATCCGAAAGGATTGTTAATAACATCTCCTTTAGTTTTAAAACTTTCTCTGGGTAAATCATATCGTCATCCTTCTTATTACCAATATTTTAAAAATACTTGTAGATTAGAAAATTTCAGCTGTAGTTTCCACACCTGAAAACTGAAGGCAGGAAGTTTACCATGTAAGGTCGCAGCAAAAAGATAGCTTTCTGTACCCTCCCAGGAGTAGTCCAAGATGGAGGATCCCTAGACATACAGGGACTGGAGGAAGCCATAACAGAGAGATTTCCTTCTGTGTTGGAGCAGGCAAATCCCCAGACTCCACAGCAGCCTCTGGAGGATTTGTTCTGAAAGGCCAGCATATTCTTCAATCAGCTCAGAGGATCCGGTCAATGTTTAGAGTTAAAAGCTCTCTTCTCTGACCGTATGGCAACAAACAGAACAGCAAAATGTTGCCCTCTCCTGTAGGATTATCTATTGATTGCTAAACTTCCATTGTTTATCATTTTTTGTCAGTTAAAAAAAATCATGAAATAGTTAAATATTATTACACTTTCAGCAGTGAGGCATGTAAGAGAAATGTTATTCCATCCATCATTCACTGTGTTTCTGGTACATAAAAATGCTTCTCAAGCTAGAAAGTATGCTTCCCAGTTGCTGGTGCAGATACAAATAAAGATAAATCTTCTTGAAGGAAATTAGGTAAAGTCAGTGGGCCATTAGCTGCTATTCCTGGAGTACTTTATCCTCATCTTATAGAAAAAGGACTGAAAGATGCATGCAAGATCTGGCAAGATGCACAGGGTAATTATCCAAAGTAGCGTTCCTGGCATCCCTTCTTCATCTCTCTGGGGATAATATATTGCATCTACTGAATTACAGGAGAACCAAGCAAAAGCCATACCAGGCATACATACCTTAACTCAGTTAAGAATAAGACTCCAGTGTGGGAGGTAGATAAGGTGGAGCTCAAAGCAGGGCATCAATTCCTTTTCTTTTTTTTTTTTAATTTTTGTATGTGTATGAATGTATTGTCTGCGTGCAGGTCTGTGCACCCGTGTCGTGCAATGCCGCAGAGGCCAGAAGAGGGTGGAAAGACAGAAGAGAAGAAACAGCCTAAAGCTGAGACTTCAACCAGAAAAACGACTTCATTATCCGCGCAGCATGACAGATGGACCTCTTTTTCACACAAGGCCTTCCCCTCCCTCCTCCCTCCCGACTGGCATTTTTCCAGGACCACACCCTTCTAAAGTGGTCCTACAGAGACAAAAAACGGGGCAACACACACCGGGTCTCAGGGGCCAGTTTCTCTCCCTGCCGTGAGGTTCTGCTTCTGGTTTTCACGAGTGTCTGTGTGGTTTTTAGAGCCCGGGCCGAAGGGCACATTTCCATCCACATCTACATATCTCTGCACTTTCAGATGAGCGTGTGTCATATGAACCTTCCAGAACTAGGGGTGTGAGCAAAGCTTTGAGGGGTTTTCCAAAGGTCAAAGGCCATCCATTCTGCTCAGCACCTGAATATGGAGGTCCCGCAGACCCCACAGGGCAGGACTCTGTTTTGAGATAGGGTCTTCCTGTAGCCCCAGCTGGCTTGAAACTTGCTATATAGACCAGGCTGGCCTTGAACTCATAGAGATCCGCCTGCCTCTGCTTCCTGAGGGCTGGGATCAAAAGCGTGCACCACCATGCCCAGGCTACTCTCTCATTCTTATTTAAATGTTTTATTTGTTGGGGCTAGAGAGATGGCTCTGCGGTTAAGAGCACCGACTGCTCTTGCAGAGGATCCGGTTCGATTTCCAGCACCCATATAGCGGCTAATCTTTAACTCCAGTTCCAGGGGAATCCGACACCATCTTCTGACCTCCATGGCATTGCACAACATGGGTGCACCAACCTACATGCAGACAACCGGAGCTACAGGGACACCTTGTCTCAAAAATACCAAATAATAATAATAATAATAATAATAATAATAATATTAAAAAAATAAATGTTTTATGTGTTGACAATTTCATTCCTGAGTATGGTGTATTTTGATCAATTCACTCCCCAGTACCCTTTCTTGTTCCTGTCCCACTCGCATACCCCTCTTCCCAGAGTCCCCTTTACCTTCATGTTTGTGTGTGTGTGTGTGTGTGTGTGTACCCCATTCAGTTTAATTAGGGTTATATGAACATGGATGAGGTTTTGAGTTGTTATTTACCAGAGCATGGGCTCCCTCATTTTTAAGCTTGTCTCATTCTAATTTTAGGAGCCAAAGACTAGCAGGACAGAAGTCAGCTACTTAACATGAGTGGTAACAAACCGGTGTCCAGCACATGTACTATCATTCCTAGATTGATTAAAAACCTCTTCTTTGGGGGCTGGAGAAATGACTCAGTGGTTAAGAGCACTTGCTGCTCTGAAAGAGAGCCCATGGGTGAAGGTTCACAACTACTACTCTAGCTACAGGGGATCCAACACATCTTGTCTCCAAGGGCAACTGCGCTCACATGCATATACTTATACACACATACTTGTAATTTATAATAATAAAAATAAATCTTCAAAACTCCATGTTACACTGGGTGTGGTGGCTCATGCCTTTAATCCCAGGCCCAGGCAGTTGGATCTCTGAGATCAAGGCCATCCTGGTTTAAATAGTGAGTTCCAGGCAGACTGAGGTTAGGGAGACCCCTGTCAAAAACAAACAAACAAAACACCACCACCAACGAAACTCCATGTCATTCTAACTCACCAATGGTTTTCAGTTCCATGAAGGGCTCAGAGAGGAGTGAAGTCCTTGCTGCTTTTTCCACACCACCAGCAGCCTATTGCCCAGGCATGCTGGGGACCTGGCTTCTGCGTCCTTGGGTTCTGCAGCTCCTGCTTTCTCTCCCTCTCCTTTCCCTCTATTTCCTTTTCCTAAGGCCTCCAGGCTGCCGAACATTAAATTCCCATACCCTGTGCTCTTTCATTTCTCTTTAGCCCCCTCCCTTCCCAAGATGTTAATGTACATTTTCAAATCTGGTCAAAGCACTTAATGTGAAGAGTTCATGACTAGAGGGCCAACTCACTCCTGAGTGCTGGGATTAAAGGCATGTGCCACCACACCCAGCATAATATTTTTCTAATAAACTATTTGTAAGAACAATTTGAGTCACACACCTTTAATCCCAGCCAGGCAGAGGCAGGTGGATCTCTGTGAATCCCTGGCCAGCCTGGTCTACACAGTGAGTTCCAGGCCAGCTGGGGCTACAGAGGGACCTTGTCTCAAAAAGAAAAAAAAAAAAGGAACAATTTGAATCAGCTTCAACCAAGACTGTCAATGACGTAATTATAGGATGCAGTAAGGCGAGCAATAAGTCATCAATCAGCCCATCTCAACAGTCCTAGGGAATTAATGCACGTGCAAACTGTCACTCCCAGCTGGGGCAGCAAGCTTGTTGGACTGTATTCTCACAATTAAAAAAAATACTATTTGTCTTGGAAATTCCTCCAGGGATAACAAACTGGATCTTTGTTTAATTCCCTGTAATTGGTATGATGCTAAGTAGGTACTAAATTGTTCTGGAAGATGACTAGCTGGACAGTAGGTAATAAATGTGGCTATTGGAACTTGGAGAATGCAGGAAATAAATCCATAGTCGATCCTCATTTATCAAATTATTGTGTTGTCATCATAATTGATGCATTAACCATATCCCAAAGAAACACATTGGCCCATGCAACAGGGAGCTTCCAGCTTCTGTGGAAAGGGTAAAATGAGTATTTCTCAGTAAAGGATAGCTGCTTCAACCTAGGCAGGAGCCTCAGAACCTGAATTCCGACTTGCAGAGCTCATGACTTGAGTCCAAATCACCTTGTATGCCTCAAAACCAGCATATATAATAAACAGGTTTCCGTGGAGACAGAGCAACAAAGCCCACAAGGTAAAGCTATTTGTATTAGTTACTCTGTGTCCAGGTTACTTTGTGTCCAGGTGACCGCAGCAAGAGACCAAAACATTTAAGGGAGTAAAGATTTGTTTTAGCTCACTGTTTTAGAGGGCTTCAGTCCATCCCAGTGGGAAAGGCCTAGCTCATAGTGGTGGAAGCATGTGGCAGAGGCTCTCCACACCATGGCAGAGAGTGGGACAAGAATCAAGGGCTGGGTATAACCTTCAAAGGCCTGCTCCTAGTGAGTCACCTCAACCAGCAGGGCCCCACCTCCTAAAGTTTCCACAGCCTCTCAGAACAGCTCCACCAGCTGGGGACCAAGTATTCAAAACCCTAGTGGGGATTGGACATTCAGATTGAGCCAGAGAAATGCCTTTGTCTTAATTTCCCCCAAACCCATGTAGAGCATACCTTGGTATTTTTGAGTTAGGGTTTTCCTGTAGCCCTAGCTGGCCTGGAACTCACTTTGTAGACCAGGCTGGCCTTGAACTCAGAGATCCACCTGCCTCTGCCTCCTGAGTGCTGGTATTAAAAGCATGCACCTCACAGCAGGCCGCCTGGCAGTTTTACTTAAGAACTCAGCAGTTATGATTAAGAATGAAAGAGGAGGGGCTGGAGAGATGGTCTAGTGGTTAAGAGTGCCAACCACTCTTGCAGAGGACCCGGGTTCAATCCCCAGCACCCACATGGTGGCTGAGAACCATCTGTAACTCCAGTTCCAGGAGAACTCCAGTTCCAGGGGAATCTGACACCCTCTTCTGACCTCCACGGCATTGCACGGCATGGGTGCACAGACCTGCATGCAGACAGTACATTCATACACATACAGAAATAAATAAATAAAATTAAAAAAAAAGAATGAAAGAGGAAAGGGGAGCTTATCCTGCCTCCTATGAGTGTGTTCAGTGTCACACACAGCTCTATACAGGAAAGGGAGAAGTGAGGGAGTGTTGGGAAATGCCAGAATGGAGGCTGGGGTCAGAGTGTCCACAGGCCCTCAGCTGAAGAAATTGAGCATTCTCTAGAAGACAGAGAAAGCAAAGAGATTCTCCCCTAGAGTACCTGAATGGAATATAGCCTGTAGACCTACCTATTTTAGACTTGTCATCACTAAGGGGCTACATTTTGTTACTTCTAGGCTTATTTGTCACAATAGCAATAGAAAACTAAGACAATATGTTAACTTGCTTGTAAGTTTATATACAACTCCTGTAGGGTTATATATAAATATTGAATGAAAACAACATGTTGAGTAACATGGTGCCTGACCCATTGGAAAAGAGGAATAAATATCATCATTTGATAAGGCTTTAGTTTTGTTCTTGTGACATAACATAAATAAATATCATCATTTGATAAGGCTTTACTTTTGTTCCTGTGACATAACATAAAACCAAATTTTGTTCTCATTTCCTCCAGTTTACATCTAGTAGTTTTTTTAATTTTATCTATTTTTTATGTGTATGAATATACTGTCTGCATATATGTTTGTGCACATGTTGTGCAGTGCAGAGGAGGTCAGAAGAGGGCGTTGGATTCCCCTGGAACTGGAGTTAAAGATGGTTCTCGGCCTCTGTGTGGGTGCTGGGAATCGAACCCAGGTCCTCTGCAAGAGCATTCAGCACTCCTAACTGCTAGGCCATCTCTCCACCCCCTTAAAATGAGTCTCTTTTAATGCCATTGATGTATATGAACTGAGGCAAAATATTTGAGTTTGCTTATTCAGTCTAGTAGTTTTACAGAGTGGGAAAGGGGCATTGTTTCTCTTGAGTGCTTCATGGTGAACAGAGTGGGAACATAGAAATGTGAGGAGCAGAGTTATATATAAACCAGTGCTCATAAGGGTTGAGACCTTCCAACGTTCTCTACAAAATGTAGGGAAAAATATAAAGTATGTGAGAACTCAAGGAGAGGGCTAGGATCTACTGGTAGGTAGTATACATAATGGAATGCCTACAACGAGCCTGGGATATGATGTACCCTAAATTCAGAAAGGTTCAATAACTTGGCTACTACCATGCAGTCAAATTCAAATATCTGTGCCACAATTAAAAGGCTGTGATTTCTCGGGCTTTAATCCTAGCACTTGGGAGGCAGAGGCAGGCAGATGTTTGTGAGTTCAAGGCCAGCCTGGTCTACATAGTGAGTTCCAGGACAGCTGGAGCTACAGGAAGACCCTGTCTCAAAAAGACCGGGAAAAAAAGGCCGTGATTTCTCTAGCATTACAAGAGAAACTTAAGTACAATCTCTACCTTGTGGCAGTTTTTAATTTATTAATTTAATTTAATTTTATGTCTACAAGTGCATTGCCTGCATGTATGTAAGTGCACCTGTGTCGTACAAAGCCCACGAAGGTAAGAAGAAGGCATCAGATCCCCTGGAACTGGAGTTTCAGGCAATCATTAGCCACCATATGGGTGCTGGGAACAGAACCAGGATCCTCTGCAAGAACAACCAGTGCTCATCAAAGACCTCAGCATGAAACCCCAAACTCCGAAGGCGATAGAAGAAAAGATTGGCAGCAGACTACAAGACATAGGCATAGAAAAAGACTTCCTAAATCAGACAGCAGCTGCGCAAGAATTAAGGTGACAATTGACAAATGGGACCTCATTAAACTCAAAAGCTTCTGTACATCAAAAGAAACAATCAAGGAAGTGAAGAGAAATCCCACAGAGTGGGAGGAAACCTTCACTGCAGATACATCTGACAAAGCATTGATTTCCAGAATATATAAACTACTCAAAAAANAGTGGGAAAGGGGCATTGTTTCTCTTGAGTGCTTCATGGTGAACAGAGTGGGAACATAGAAATGTGAGGAGCAGAGTTATATATAAACCAGTGCTCATAAGGGTTGAGACCTTCCAACGTTCTCTACAAAATGTAGGGAAAAATATAAAGTATGTGAGAACTCAAGGAGAGGGCTAGGATCTACTGGTAGGTAGTATACATAATGGAATGCCTACAACGAGCCTGGGATATGATGTACCCTAAATTCAGAAAGGTTCAATAACTTGGCTACTACCATGCAGTCAAATTCAAATATCTGTGCCACAATTAAAAGGCTGTGATTTTCTCGGGCTTTAATCCTAGCACTTGGGAGGCACGAGGCAGGGCCCAGTTTGTGAGTTCAAGGCCAGCCTGGTCTACATAGTGAGTTCCAGGCAGCTGGAGCTACAGGAAGACCCTGTCTCAAAAAGACCGGGAAAAAAAAGGCCGTGATTTCTCTAGCATTACAAGAGAAACTTAAGTACAATCTCTACCTTGTGGCCGTTTTTTAATTTTATTAATTTATTTAATTTTATGTCTACAAGTGCATTGCTGCATGTATGTAAGTGCCCTTGTCGTGACAAAGCCCACGAAGGTAGAAGAAGGCATTCAGATCCCCTGGAACTGGAGTTTCAGGCAATCATAGCCAACCATATGGGTGCTGGGAAACAGAACCAGGCTCCTCTGCAAGAACAACCAGTGCTCATTCAAAGGACCTCAGCATGAAACCCCAAATCCGAAGGCGATAGAAGAAAAAGATTGGCAGCAGATACAAAGACATAGGCATAGGAAAAGACTTCCTAAATCAGACAGCAGCTGCGCAAGAATTAAGGTGACAATTGACAAATGGGACCTCATTAAACTCAAAACTTTCTGTACATCAAAAGAAACATCAAGGAATTAAGGACGTGAGAGAAACCCCACAGAGATGAAACATACTTCATGAGGATTCATCTGACAAGATCATTACTTCCAGATATATAAAATACTCAAAAAACAAAGAAGAAAGAAAACAAATGACCCCACTCAATAGATGGAGCAAAAGTAGCTGAACAGAGACTTCACAAGTGAGGAGTTAGAGATGGCTGAGAAACACCTTAAAAAGTGTTCAAACATCAAAATAAAAAAAAAAAAAACCACTTTAAGATATATCTTACTCCAATTAGACTGGCTAGGCTCAAGACAAACGAATGATACCAAGTGTCTAGAGGAGATTGTGGGGAAAGGGGAACACTCATCCACTGCTGTGGTGGAATGTAAACTTTAGGACACTATGGAAAGCAGTGTGAGAACCCTTGGAAGACTTGGAATGACTTGCCAACCTGACCCAGCCATACCACTCCTGGGCATGTACCCCCAAGACTCACCCCACCGCAGAGATACATGCCCGGCCATGTTTATTTCAGCTCTCTCTTCACAATAGCACAAAGAGCTGGAACCAACCCAAATGCCCCTCAACTGATGAGTGGATAGATGAAAATATGTGGTACATCTACACAATGGAGTTCTATGCAGGAGTAAAGAAAGATGACATCACGAGCTTTGCAGGAAAATGGCTGGAGCTAGAGGACATCATGCTGAGTGAAGTAACACAGTCCCAGAAAAACAAAGGATGAATGGTATCCCTCATCTGTGGATGCTAGTGCCAATTACCTAGTTGTAAGTATTTCTTGTGCATGGCCCCTTGAGCTTTTGTCCAAAGCAGTTGGGAGTGATGCATATTGGAAACAACAACAGCAACAACAACAAAACAACAGAAGAGACTGCATCAAAGAACTGACTGAAACAGTGAACTGCTCAAAACAGTCAACTTCCCCATGGAGAATATTGAGAAAGACTGAGAAGGAGATGACTAGCATGTTTGGCAGAATGCATGAGCTCTGGAGGGGTGGGGGGATGGGGGGAACACGGGTCTAGATTTGATAAAAAAATATGTATAAATAAATAAATTTAAAAAAAACAATAAGGGAGAAAAAAATAAAGAGCAGCCAGTGCTCTTCATCACTGAGCCATCTCTCCAGACCCTAAAGTAGTTTTTATTTTTAAATAAAAACACTTTCATTATCATTTTGTACAGGATCTTACCCCAAGTTCCTCATACTGACATGGCAGATTGACACTTTACCCACTCTTACAGGGTACACGAGAGTAGCAACCGTAATAGTAATAATTCACATATGATTTATAATAAATGATAATTCATTATCATAATTTGTTTATTACTTTGTAGTACATATTTACAGGTTTGTTTGCTTTTTTTTCTTCAAGGCAAGGTCTCCCTGTAGCCCCAGCTGTCCTGGAACTCACTCTGTAGACCAGGCTGGCCTTGAACTCACAAAGATCTGCCTGCCTCTGCCTCCCAAGTGCTGGGATTAAAGGTGTGTGCCATGATGCCTGGCATATTTATAGTTTTAAAAGCCTGGTTATGGGAGTGATACCAGATAGGCTGACCAAGATCCAGTGGATGGGTTATACCAAGGGATTTTGGGGACACAAACTTGACTCAATATGAAAACTTGTGTGGGGGGGTGGAGGATGGCTGATAGGGAGGAGGTCTTTAATATCATCAAAAGGTATTGTCTGAAATTTAAAAAATAAGTAAAAATTTTAAAATTCATATATGTATGAATCTTGTGAAGCTTGAAAGGCAGGTATCGTCTCACTAGTTTCTCCTCTTGATAAGAACCCCAGCATCACACACTGTTCTTACCCAAGGCACTTGTCTCCATGATGGTAGAAACACATCTCTTATCTCCTAAGGAAAAATTTCCTACCGAATCAGTTATACTGTCTTTGGGAGCCCCCTTCCCTTCATGACCTGGAATAATTTGTGAACTGTTCCAGCCAGTGTCCCAGCTGCAGTCAGGTACAAGTGTGCATTTAGGAACTGAGTTCAGCAACAATGTGTGCAATCTGAGTTATTTTGAAGTTAAAAGCCAAATCTTTGTTGTTGTTGTTGTTGTTGTTTTAGTTTGTTTCACACTGATGGCCTGGGAACTGGCCTCGAATCACAGCAACTCTCCTACCTCAGTTCCCCTTGGGATTACAGGTATGCATCACCACAATTGGGCTTTGCAATTTTTCATTTATTTTTATTTTTTATGTGTGTTTTGCCTGCGTGTAAGTGCACCATGTTCATGTAATACCTGCAGAGGCCAGGAAAGGGCATTAGGTCCCCTGTAACTAGAATTAAGGACAGGGATTAGCTGCCATATGGGTGCTGGGAACCAAACCTGGGTCTTCTATAAGAGCAGCCAGTGCTATTTTATTTTATTTTATTTTATTTTATTTTATTTTATTTTATTTTATTTTATTTTATTTTATTTTTTGGTATTTTTGAGACAGGGTCTCCCTTTAGTCCCAGCTGGCCTGGAGCTCACTCTGTAAACCAGGCAGGCCTTGAACTCACAGAGATCCACCTGACTCTGCCTCCCAAGTGCTGGGATCAAAGTCGAGTGCCACCATGCCTGGCCCAAGCAGCCAACTGCTGAACCATCTCTACAACCTCATAATTGGCCATTTTTTTTCCTCAGGGGGTGCACCGTTCCTGGAGGTACTGCACTACCAGATCAATGTGTGGAGTGGACAGAGCAAGCTCCTATTTCAACTCCTACTTCCAAAAATCTATTTAATATATTGTCCTCAGATAGAGGATGTATCAGATATTAAACTGATAAGAACAGATACGATACTTGATCATAAAAGCCAGATCTTTTTAAAATTTTTAAAAATTTAGTATTTTTATGTGTATGAGTGTACTGTCTGCATGTAGGTTGGTGCACCCGTGTCATGCAATGCTGTGGAGGTCAGAAGAGGGTGTCGGATTCCCCTGGAACCAGAGTTAAAGATGGTTTTTAGCCACCATGTGGGTGCTGGGAATCGAACCCGGGTCCTCTGCAGGAGCAGTTGGCACTCTTAACCTCTGAGCCATCTCTCCAGCCCCCAGATCTTCTTTCATTAAATATTAGGCTTCCCCTGGTCTAGCCAGACCTGATTTTGTCCTGGAGGGGATGGAACTGGTAAATGAAAAGCTGAAAGGGAGCAAGAGGCTTCTCCCAAAAAAAAAAAAAAAAAAAAAAAAAAAAACCCTTGAGAGACCCCTGAGGACCAGATCCTCAACTGACCTTGAGAAAACAAAAACCTTGGTTAATCTGGGCTAACTGTGTGCCTCAAGCATCCAAAAGGGACCATATTAAAACAGCTAATCAGTAAGGCCAGAGAAACTATACTGCAGACATAGAACTTGCGATCTTAGTAAAAAGACAAAAAGAATAAAGAGAGAGTACTGTTGTTTGGCCTGTCTCCAATTCTTACTGGCAAGTGCATCTACTCTGTGGATGCCACCACTTTTGGCACTCTTCAAAGACATCAGACACAGCTTTTTAACCTTCCAATATGGACTGAGGACTTATGTCTCTCCAAGAATCCTCCAACCTTCAATGCCAGCTTGTGGACTAAACAGCTAAGGTGATGTCAGCCTCGTCAGAATATAGACTGCCATTGTTGGACTACCTGGGTTGTATCATGGAGGCCAGTGCAGGGGGATCAAGACAGGATGTGTGCTTACTGGACTTCATTTTGGGGGACCATGGGAGAGAAAGATCCCAATGTGGAACAAAAGTGCAGGAGTGATGGTTGTTTGGGGTTGCCAAGGAGGAACCTTCTAGAACTTCCTTAAGGAAAACATGACATCTTTTAGGGAAAAAAAAAATCCTCCAATTCAAGTGATCTGTGTATGTATGTATGTATATATTTATGTATATATATATATATATATATATATAACTATGTATATATAATGTAACGATACAAGTTAGAGAGAACAACAACAAAAGAACTGAAAAAAAAACTCTGGGAAGACTTGGAAAAAGATGCAGGACATGTATGGCAGAGTGCAGGGACTTGGGCAGGGTGGGGAGCATGGAAAGGGAAGCGACTCTAGATTCGAATGAGAAATGACGTACGAAAAAAATTAGGCTTCCATAGAAGGAATTAGAGGTTGTTTCTTTTTCCCTTTAAGAATTTATTTATTCTGGAGTTTGTTTCTAAGAGTCATTGTGTATTCTACATACTAGCTATAATCTGCACATAGCTACATATGCACTTCTATTTTATTTTTAGTTGCAACTTTGCAAAAGAAATCCAATTTCTCCAAAGCTCTTTTGTATAAACATAGTAGTTTCTCTTCTCTGTCCAAGTTGGGTAGTCTAAATTAATTTGTTTCCAGGAATTTTTCTTTATACAATATCAGTTCATTCCACTGCTCCCAGGTGTTTTGACTTTGCCTCTTCCCTTGTTGTCATTGTTTGTGTTTACTGTCTTTTTTGTAGGACATACGTGAGTAGTAAAATAAAAATATGTAATTCTTCCTTCACTTTCTATGTCTGTTTATGTTTTTCTTCTAAAATGTGGACCATTTGTTTAGAGAAAGCCTAACTGCACATCCAATTGTTCATGACGTGAATGTTAGTCTTTTAAAATTTATTTTATCTTATTTTATTTTTTATGTGTATTGAGTGTTTCACCTGCATATAAGTGCAACCTTGTTATGCAATATCTGCACAGTCCAGAAGAGAGTATCAATACCCTAGCTGGAGTTAGGATGGTTGTTGGCTGCCATGTGAGTCCTGGGAACTGAACCTGGGTCCTCTGTAAGAACAGCCAGTGCCCTTAACTACTGAGCTATCTCTCCAGCCCTTAATTATTATGATAATTTTCTTATATGTTTAAATATTTTTAAAAAACTATTTCAAAATTCATAATTATCTTATGTCTGTTTTTATGTTTAAAAATAAACATATTTTTACCTTGTCTTATATGCTGCGCATTCCTTAATACAAGAAAGAGCACTGTATTTGTTGGCTTTCTGTCACTGTGACAGAAAACACCCAAGAGAGCCAACTTGAAGAAAGATTAGTTTCAGCTGACACTTTCAGAAGTTGTGGTTCATGGAGGAAGGTTGGCTGCACTGTTTTGGGCCCCATGGCAAGGCAGAGTACCATGGTGGGGACTGTGGAGTGGAGCAAAGCTGTTCAGCTCATGGTGACAAGGAAGCAAAGAAACACGGAAGGAGTGTCCCGCCCACCCGGTATCCCTTCAAGCTGTCCAGTGTTCTTCCACTAGGCTCATCTCACTTCCCAAAGTTCTGTCACTTCCCAGTGGGGCCACAGGCTGGAGACCAAGCCTTTAACCAGAGGGCCTTCGGAGACATTTAACAGATGGCCTCTGGAATGCCAGAGAGTGTTACCAAAGGCCACTAAACCAATAAAGCAAATATGGGTCTCCCTGAGTCAAGCAAGACTCCACCGTCAGCACCAGCTACACCTCACCTGCCTGGAAATACTGTGCAGCAGAGGCAGCCATGTGCCTGTATATCCCAAATCTAATTGGCTATTGGCTCTCCCCTTGGAGAAATAACCCATGGCTGATGCCACAAGCTTACATCCTCTACAGGTTAGGAGATGTTATAAGCCACAGTAAGACCCTGTCATATTTAACAGGGGGGAAAATTGTAATTCATGGATTAACATATCCAAACATGTGTCTATGCTAAAGTAACCTACCATAACTATTAGTGCTGCTTAAATACCTATATATCTAATTGCTTGTTCTTCATTAGTAGGATCGAAAGGTTATTCCTGGACAAACTGTCAGCCCATGAAAGGAAACAGCCAGAATTGACCAGAGTCCAAGTCAACAGCTCCAGAGAGAGTGGACTGTTTTACCTCTCATCCACCTGTGCCCCTTTTCTAAGCCTAGGGAACAACCTGCGGAAGAGGGGGCGTGGTAGAATGTAAGGGCTGCGATTGGGGTGAATGGTGAAACTACAGCAATGTAGTCTGGACACTCATTTGATCAACTTGATTGAACAAACAACCTGTCACCCCCCACTGGATGGTGGGGCTGTAGGTGTTTGGGCACAACAGCCTGCAGATAGGTTTTGCATGAAGGATGCTTGTACTCATGGATTATCACTTATAGCTAAAAATGAAAAAAAAAACTGAGAGAAAGATGCAGGACAGTTATGGCAGAATGCATGATCTGGGATGGGGTGGGGGGGGAGGAAAGGGAAATAGCCTTGAACTGAATTGGAAAAATGTATGAAATGCACAAAGCATCAAAAAAACTAATTAAAAAAAAAAAAAAAAAAAAAAGACCTAAACCAGTCTACGGCCATACCACCCTGAATGCACCCGATCTCTTCTGATCTCAGAAGCTAAGTAGGGTCGGGCCTGGTTAGTACTTGGATGGGAGACCGCCTGGGAATACCGGGTGCTGTAGGCTAAAAAAAAAAAAAAAAGACCTAAACCAGCCAGGCATGATGATGCATGCCTGTAATCCCAGCACATGGGAAGCTAAGGCAGGAGGATCACTGTCTAGGTTTCACAGCAAGACCCGGACTATAACAACAGAAACATGCAAACCATAGCATCATCTGAACCTGACCAGTTTTGTTGTTATTTTTTGGTCTTTTCAAGACAGGGTCTCCCTGTAGCCACAGCTGTCCTGGAACTCACTCTGTAGACCAGGCTGGCCTTGAACTCACAAAGATCCACCTGCCTCTGCCTCCCAAATGCTAGGATTAAAGGCGTGCACCACCGCGCCCAGCATTTTTTTTTTTTTTTGTATTTTTGTTGTTTGTTTGCCTCCAGCTCCCCACGGAGCTCGGCTGGCCTCAAACTACTGATCCTTTTATCTCAACTTTTCAAGTGCTGGGATTACAGGGTGCAGACCATGCCCAGCTCCTGAATATTTATGCATGTATGTTGTGTACATAATGCATGCATGTATGTATATATGTATGTATGTATATGCTATATATGCTGGTCAGAGGACAACTTGGTTCTCTCCTTGTACCATATGTTATTAGGCTTGGCAGTAAGTGTCTTTACTCACTGAGCCCAAAATATTTTTGTTATTGGAAATTTTGATTAAATTTATGCTTAAATGACACTTTGCAATGCATATACATATTTGAGCTAGTCACAGTGAGACTGCTTAGAGAGGCAGTCTCTTTATGCTGAAAGTACAGTACTGTGTCTTGTACATCCCAAGATGTATGAACCTTCATATAACCATAATCCCTGAAATTGAGATGTGTCCTAAAATCAATGTGATTTTTTAAAAAGCATACCTTAACAGTGTTTTTCTTTCTTTCCTTCTTGGTAGTGTCACCTAGAGTAAGATTGGATTATCTACAGTGTGAACCAAGACTATTGTATGTGCTTAAAGATTCTCTTCTTTAAGAAATTGTATAGGCAGAATTGTTCCTCCTAGAATAGAAGAGAGATTAAGGAACTTGCCCCACACTTATCACTGTTACCCACTCTGCAGTGTGCTGCTAGTACCTGGTTCTCAGGGCACAACTGTGACTTGTACCATTTGCTAATTTTCATGGTGCAAATCGTCTCACTACCAATATGAATTCACTGAACATAGAATTAGGAAAATTTGGAGGCTGGAGAGATGGCCCAACGGGTAAGAACAGTTGCTATTATTCCAGAGGACCCAGGTTCAGTTCCTGTCATAGTGGTTAGCGACTGTCTGTAACTCCAGTTCAAGCTATCTGGCGCCGTCTTCTGGCCTCTGTGGGCATTGCATGCATGTGGTGCACTTATTCATATGCGTGCAGGCAAAACACTCATACATGCAATTTGTTTTTGTTTTTGTTTTGAGACAGGGTCTTCCTGCAGCCCCAGCTGTCCTGGAAGTCACTATGTAGACCAGGCTGGCCTTGAACTCACAGAGATCTGCCTGCCTCTGCCTCCTGAGTGCTGGGAATAAAGGCACGTACTACCAGGAAGGGCACAATTTTTTTTTTTTAACGTTAGGAAGCTTTGCTTACAATTGGCTCTTCCACGGTGTCAGCTGAGTGGAGCAGAGCACTTGCATTACATATTCGTCCCGGGTCACTCTTCCCAGTCTCTGTCTTCATATGCCAAACGCTAAAGCTTGCAACTCTCTGTTAACCATCTCTGCTCAGATGCTTACTAGCCCCTCCAGTTCCATGAATAAGAGAATTCCCTAACAGTCTGATGGAATTATGTTTGAGAATCATTCCTGAGTGCAAGAAAATGAAGCCTAGAATTATAATAATATAATGGTGAAGAGCTGTTAAGGCTGTGATCGGTTGCTAGGATGCCTCAGTGAATAAGTGCTTGGTGTCCAAGTCTGATGACCTGAGTTTGATCCCACAGTGGAAAGATAGCTGACTCCTGAGGGTTGTCCTCATGGCTGACCTCTTCACATGCTGTGGTATGTGCATTCCACCCAACTCCACACACACAAATAAATTATTATTATTATTATTGGTGTTTTTGAGACGGGTCTCCCTGTAGCTCTGGCATTGAATTCACAGAGATCTACCTGCTTCTGCTTCCCGAGTGCTGAGATTAAAGCCAGGCGCCACCATGCCTGGCTATAAATAATTATTTTTAAAGAACTGTGAAAGTTGTGAGTCTTCATCCTACTGGTAGCCTATCAAATTGGCCAGCTGCAGGTCCACAGTTTATTGTCACAGTACCCTTAGGTCAGATATCATGGGTTTTATTTAGCATTGCTAAGGTGTAGCTGTAGTATTGGTGTGTTTTGTCTTTTTATTTTTTTATTCATTATTATTTGGTCTTTTTGAGATAGGGTCTCCCTGTAGCTCTGGCTGTCCTAGAACTCGCTATGTAGACCAGGCTGGCCTCGAACTCATAGAGATCCACCAGCCTCTGCCTCCCAAGTGCTAAGATTAAAGGCATGCACCAACATGTCTGGCTATCTTTTTATTTTTTATTTATTTTTAATTTTATTAATTTTAATAAATTTATTTATTTATTTATTTATTTGGTCTTTTCGAGACAGGGTCTCCCTGTAGCCCCAGATGACCTGGAACTCGCTTTGTAGAACAGGCTGGCCTTGAACTCACAGAGATCCACCTGCCTCTGCCTCCCAAGTGCTGTGATTAAAGGTGAGCACCACCACGCCCAGTTATTTATTTATTTATTTATTTATTTCTTAATTTTAACAGTAGCTTGAGTCCCAGTGCCTACTAAGTGATGCAAAGAAGGCTGCATATTAAGTGAGGGTTTTATAGGAGAAGAAACCCAAGTTTGGCAGGTCCAAATCTGTTAAAATGGACAGTAAGCATGCCTAATATTTGCTTTGGAAGAAAATGGTATCATGTAAAGGCTGTAAACAAAGGTGCTCTTTCCTTGGCAGGAAGATACTATCTCTGTCTTCCAGGAGTGTTCACTATACAGTCATCCTTGAAGAGATAATCTGGAGCAGAGTGGTCCTGCTCTGACACAAGACCCAAGGAGAAATTCCTCACGAACATGTAACTCTGTTGCCACAGAGCCTGGGAAGAACTCCATTTAATCTGTCTCTCATAGCATTAACTAAGCAGTTTCTACCAGCACTCTAAGCATAGCAGGATGAGGATCATCTGCAGTGCTGACTACAGTTGAGTCTCCAGAAATCTGGAACCCATTGAACTAAACAAATTCCTAAACCATCAGGGTCTGTTTCAGAAAGCCAAATAGATTTTGGGTGTCTGCCTTGACTTTTCCAGTTGGTCCAGTTGGCCCAAGTGTGATGGGATGGATAAGGATTGCACAGACTCTGCTTTTGTCTGCAAGGAAGAGTTCTGGGGCACCTCAGTTACCCAGGAGAAACCCAGTCCATCAGCTGAGATGTTCTGAGTGGTATCTAAGACCACGGTCATGTCACTGATCACTTCAGCTAAAATCAGGGATAAACTTTGTTACCATTTGTGTGTATATGTGTATGTATGTTCATGTGTGTGCATGTGAGGATGCACTAGAGTGCACCTGCATACCCCCACTCTGCTCATGGAGGCCAATGGTCCATGCCAGGTACCTTCCTCAATTATTCTCAACCTTACTTTTAATTGAGACAGGGTCTCTCACTAAACCTTGATTCAACTAGAACGGCTGGCCAGCAAGCTTCAGGGATTCTCCAATCACTGTCTCTTCAGCTCTGAGATTATAGATGCATGATGTTGTGCTCAGATTTTATATGGGTGTTGGGGATTCAAACTCATGTCCTCTTGCTTTTGCAGCAAGCACTTTATCACCTGAGACATCCCCCTAGGCCCCTTAATTAAATTGTTGTTGTTAAGACAATGTCTCACTGTATAGTTCTGGCTGGCCTGGAACTCACCTTGTTTCCAGTCTTCTACTTGCATCCAAATGGGTCAACTACAAGGAAGACAAACTTTTTTTTATGAAAGAGGACAATTATATCTCTTATTTTGGCTTACATGTCTAATACAGGGTTATGTGAGTGTATTAGTCCTATGTTCTCTAAAGAAACAGAATTGGTAGAATGAACACACACACACACACACACACACACACACACACACGCACATGGATTTATTAGATAACTTCCAGGACAGAGACCGAGTAGTCCAACAATGGCTGCATCACACTGGAGAGGCTGAGAATCCAGTAGTCCCTCAGCCCACGAGGCTATATGTCTCAGTAGTCCCAATCTGGCGCTGAAGGCCTGATGGATCCGGTGAGATCTACTAGTCTTCAGTCTATGTTAGAATCCAAGAAGTTGGTCACAGCAGCAAGATGAGCTCACCATTGAGAAAGAAGGCAAGCAGCAAAAAGCAAGAGCTCCCTTGTGCTATGGCCTCTTACGTGGGCTGCCATGAAAGGGAACATCCACATTTTGGGTGGGTCTTCTAGTTTGAACTGATCCAATCAGAGGGTCTCTCTCTCTCTCTCTCTCTCTCTCTTAGTTAACCCCAGATCCAATCAATTTGACACCTAGGATTAGCCATCGCAGTGAGAAATGTACTTTATACCCTGTTCTAGTTTCCTGTGACAAAACACTCTGACTAATTCCAAGTTGGGGAGAAAAGGGTTTATTTGGCTCACATCTCATCACTGAGGGAGCCCAACATAGAAACTCAGGGCAGGAACCTGGAGGCAGGAGCTGAAGCACAGGCCATGGAGGCATGCTGCTTACTGGCTTGCTCCCATGGCCATGCCCAGCCTGCTTTTTTTTTTTTTTTTTTAGTCTTTTTTTTGAGACAGGGTCTCCCTTTAGTCCTAGCTGGCCTGGAGCTCTCTCTGTAGACCAGGCTGGTCTTGAACTCACAGAGATCTGCCTGCCTCTGCCTCCTGAGTGCTGAGACTAAAGCATAAAGGCTGATGGCTGATGGCCTATCTTCAGCCTATGTCCACTCACAACACCAGCTACCCAGATTGGTGGTCCACAAGGGGACCTCTTTCCAACCCACTGGCCATCTGAATGAAATGCAGGCCTACCTTGGCCTGTATGTGCGCGAAATAAGCATAAAGTGCACCACCACTTTATGCTTTTTTATACTGTACATAAACAGCCTGCCCGGGGTGGCACCACCCACAGTGGGCTGGCCCCTTCCACATAATTCAGCAATCAAGACAATACTCCACAGACTTTGCCACAGGCCAGTCCAGTGGAGCCAATTCCCCAATTGAGGCTTCCTCAACCCAGGTGTGTCAAGTTGACACTAAAGCTATCCAGCACATACCCTCAAGGTATAGGCTGTATCAAGCCAACAAGAGAATCCTCGTGGTTGAAACAAAATTTACTTGAGATAGTCTAGACTTCATTTTATCTAGCCTGCCTTTCAGAGACTAAAAAAAAAAAAAAACCTGGCCAACGTAGGTTGTCATTTAGGACAAAATAGGGACATCCTATAGAAGAGTGTAATACCCAAGTTTTCTTCAAAGGTCTAAGGAATCCCCTACCATTAAGCTCTGAAAATTATTCAAGAAAGGTTGAAAGGGGATGATCTATTTATAGGAATAGCCCTATTTATCAACCAAACTGATTTACTGAGGTTTTGATCCAGGAAAAAGGGTAGTAGATAGAGGCTGTTCCTAGATCCAGTTTGAATTGCAGGCTAGCTTTCAGCTAGCACACAGCATGGTACCACATGGCTGAGGGTCTGACCCCGCCCCAAGGAGGAGCAAACAACGTGGCCTAGCTTGGTGATGCTGGGTGGGGCAGAGTTGGGGGGGGGCTATGATTGGCTCTGGGAACTGACATCATTTAGTTTATAAAAGCAGGCTGTAGCAAGGAATAAATTTGAATTTCATAGTAACATCATCATGGAATTCCCAGCCGTCATTTTTATTAATAATCGCGCACATACAGGCCAAGGTAGGCCTGCATTTCATTCAGATGGCCAGTGGGTTGGAAAGAGGTCCCCTTGTGGACCACCAATCTGGGTAGCTGGTGTTGTGAGTGGACATAGGCTGAAGATAGGCCATCAGCCATCAGCCTGAAATTCCTGTCCAGGGTTCAGCAGTCTCTGGGCAGGTGGGAAGTCATGGGCAAGAGTGGAACATGTGTCTCGTGGGCCCAGACTAAGGGCCTGAGTTGGAAGTACCACGCAGGCCAGGCTATGGGAAGTAGCCGGCTGATCTCTGTGCTGAAAGGCCAGCTCCCCACAGCAGCTGCTGGCAGGTGCTATGTCCCCCTCCCCCCTTGTGGTCCTGTTCGGAATAAAAAGAAAGCTTCCTGCAGCTGTGGACAGCAGAAGTCTAGAAGATTCATGAACTCCTATCAGCCCACTGCGGAATGGCCTCTGCAGTAGGCTGTGCAGCATTGTAAGGCTACAAATGATCTAGAAGGCCAAACGCAGATTCATGTCAAGGATCACAAAGGCGTTCCTGGGGTTGGGGATAGGCCTCCATTAGCATCACTATAAGTGAAAAAAGTGTCAGTATAGTGAGGTAAAGCCAGTGGCCCCGAGAGGAGGTCCCTGTGGACAGCCTCAGCTATTGACTAGTCACCCTGGGAAGAGGACCCTCAGCCAGGCGTTACTTCCATTGCACTGGGGTGGGGCCATGCCTGTGGGGCATTTCCTTGATTGCTGAGTGAGAGGGCCCAGGCCATTGTGGGTGGTGCCACCCCTGAGCCAGGTGGCCCTAGGGTATTTAAGAAAACAGGCTGCACACTGGTCAGGTGGAGCAAGTCAGAAAGCAACGTTCCTCACAGTTTGTACTTCCTTTCCTGCCTCCGGGTTCTTGCCTTGAGTTCCGGTCCTGGCTTACTTCAAGCATGATCGGGATGTGTAAGCCAAATAAACCCTTTCCACCCCAAGTGGTTTTGGTCAGAGTGTTTTTGTCATAGCAATAGAGAAACAAAGTAAAACAAGGTCACAGTTCTGATTTAATTGTCTGCTACAGGGTGAGCTATGTGGTCTCCAGAAAGAACAAGACAGTGAGGGACCTTTTGGTAAGAGTCAAAGTGACCTCTTCATGAAAACCATCATAGAGCCCTTTTCTTTGGCCTCTAGCTTCAACTCTGATGTGTAATTTTTACCAAATACACTTAGGTCAAGGATCTCTGGGATTTTCAAGTGAATTTTAATGAGGTAAGGGAAGTTGCCTGAGATAAGACAATCTTGAGGTTCCTCTTCTTTCTCTGGGCCAGGTTCAATGTGTTGCAATGTGGATAGAAGAGACAGAATCTCTCTGTTAACTCAGAAGTCAACAGAGAGGGTGGAAATGTTGTAACTTCCTAGTTAGTAGTAATGCACGTCTAGGAGGCCCAGTAAGAGTCTAGACCCAGGTCAGCAGAAGCACTGGCAAGTTTTGAAGGGGCATCTATTGCTCTCAAGTAAATGGGAGAAGCCTCTGCTCCCATGGCAAGGATGGGGGAAGGGCAGGATTGATTGGTAGAGGTGACTGCCTTCTTCAGGGCTTAGGAGAGGTATTGGGAGAGGTAGGGTCTGGTGAGGGAAGGAGGAGAGAAGTGTGTGTAGCTGTGGGAGAGGTCATCAGGCTAAGGGAGAAGAGGGAGGTCTGGACAAAGGCAGCCTCTGAGCCAGGAGCAGGAGGCTGCGGAGCAACAGTCCAGTTTGCTGTGGCTGAAGTTTGTAAAATTGCTCATTAGCTTTGACTGGTGTTTTTGTTGTTGGGGGAAAAACATTTTTATTAGTTCTTTGATAATTTCATACAATGTGTTTTTGTTATTTTCAGCCACTCCTATGCTCCTCCTAACTTCTCCTAGATCTGCCCCTATCTCCCTACCCTTTCTAATTCCTGTCCTTTAAAAAAATATGAGTGTACTGCCTGCATGTATATAAGTTCACCTGTGTGGATGCTGAGAATCGAACTCAGTGCTCTTAACCACTGAGCCATCTCTCCAGCCTCCTTCCATTCTTTAAAAAAATAACCCATCAAGTCTAATTTGTGCTGCCCATATTCTTCTGGGTGTGGGGGACTAAATAGTCTTTTAGTGACAAAATTACTGAATTCAAATTTTGTTTGAAAGTGTTTCCATACTAATAAAAAATATGTTTATTGGACCTGAGAAAGTTTATTCACTTTTCTAAGATTCCCCTCAGATGAATAATGTTGCTCAAGTTAAATGTTTCCCCAGAGATACTGTTGAAGGCCCAAGTCATCATCGGGGAAATGATGCATTCAGAAAGGAGCCACAAGAATTTGGCTTCTAGTGAGAAAGGAAGCAAGGATTTCACTTAGATGAACTCATGAGGGCTGGCAACAACAAGCAGGCAGTGATGCTTGTATACTCGGTGTCACGGGCCCGATCCTAATAACTGGCACCGTGGGCTGCAGACCAATCTTCATGTCCTGGTAGTCAGAAAAGAAGAGGACATTCACTATGGATCAAAGCCAAGCTTCCATGTTGTGGGACTTTATATGAGGAGATGAACAAACATCTATTTACCCAGACAGGACACTGATGACAGATCAAGAAAACAATTCCACTCAAATCTAGCTGTGTGAACCAGTGAGCTTATTGGGGTTACTTATAGGAGCATGGGTCAAAGGTTACTCATGGATGACTTCAAAGGCAGCTACAGCACCATAAAGCCCATGCCAATATGGCTGACTACTCAGAAAAGCTGCATCCTCCATCCCTAGATCTCCCTCCACAGCAGGCAGGCAGGCAGGCAGGCAGCTCACTAGTCTCCTCTCCCCAGCTATTATTTGCTGTCTATCTAACTTTGGGGCACAGGCCGTGACACTGGATGAGACAGACAAGCAGGACTGGTTACTTTCTGAACTTTCTGAGTCTTGTAAGTTTCATGAAATTTCTGAACCTTGTAGGTTTTCTCATGTGCTAGCTTTTTCATTCCTTTGAGTCTCTCTCCTCCATTCAGGGGTGAAAGTTTCAATTCAAAAGAAACAGTGAAGACAGAAAAACTTTGCCCAAGCTGGGCAAGGTGGTGCACGCCTTTAATCCTAGCACTTGCGAGGCAGAGGCAGGTGGATCTTTGTGAGTTCAAGGCCAGCCTGGTCTACAGAGTGAGTTCCAGGCCAGCTGGGACTACAGGGAGACCCTGTCTCGAAAAGACCAAAAAAAAGAAAAGAAAAAGAAAAACTTCGCCCAGTGTTATTAGTGATCCACAACAAAGTTTGTCCGAGTGGTTACTGGTTTGCTGAGAACCACCAACTAACCAATCAGTGACACTGACTTAAAAAATAAAAGGGGACTAAAAATGATATCAAAAGGTTTTACCAGTAAAGTGATAGGAGTGGCTTCCCTAAGTACTTTCTGGTTGCTACTGTAGCTGATTTCTGCCATTCACGAATCCTGGGGAAGCAAAGGAAAATAACGGCTGGCTCACCATGAAGACACAACCAAAGAACGTGCTCAGAGATCATGGCTGAAGAGGTAGCAGATGCAGCAGGGGAACGGGTACTGTGAGGGTCTGGATGAGAAATGTCCCCTCTTGCATTTGAACACTTGGGCTCCTGTTAGCCGAGGTTTAGGAAATATAGTGGAGGGGCTTTGAGAGTCCATCGCCTCATCCCACTTCCTGTTGGCTCCCTGTGCTTGGTTTCTGAGGTTCAATATGTGAGCTCTCATGCCGGGCATAACGGCATACACCTTTAATCCCAGACCTTAGGAGGCAGAGGCAGGCACATCTCTATGAGATCAAGGTGAGGTTGGTCTACACAGTGAGCTCTCCCCTTCCTGTGTTCTTCAGCCAATACCAAGCCTGCCTGCTGCATGCCTCCCTGCCATGATGGACTCAACCCTCTGGAACCATAAGACAAAATAAATTCTTTCTTCTATAGCTCGCCTTGGTCATAGTATTTTATTACAGCAACAGAAAGTCACTAGCTTGTTCCCAAGGAAGAAGAAATTTCATAAGATTTACCAAGCAAGCCACAATATTTTACATCCTCCTCTTTAAAAAAATGTTTTAAATATTTTAGTTCTTACTTCATTTTATGTGTATAACTATATTGCCTACATATATGTAAATGCACCCATGTTATGCAATGCCCTTGGAGGTCAGAAGAGGGTAACTCCTCGGGTCCCCTAGAGCTGGAGTTACAGGTAGTTAGCTTTCATGTGGGTGCTAGGAATTGAACTTGGGTTCTCTGCATGAGCAGACAGTACTTTTAACTGCTGAGCTATATCTCTCCAGCCCTCCTCTTTAAAATATTTTTTACTGAAGATGTTTTGAAAACACAATTACATAGGTAAATTGAACAACAATAAAACAAAATAGGCAGTAGTTCTATGCTCACATTCTACCTGTTTTTTTTTTTTTTTACTTCTTTTATGGCAAATAACACTTTTAGACAGGGTAACACTGGTCTATGACTTTTCCTAGGGGGCCATAAGCAAACACCTTTCATCCCAGATAGGGAGCTGACAGACCAAGGAAATGATTCCTCTCAAGTCCAGCTTGGTGAACCAATGAGTTTATTGAGGTTACTTGCTGGTGCATGGTAGCTCAAAGGGAGCTTAGACCACTGAAAAGTCCCACATCAGAGCTGGTGATGACTCACAACAGCTGCTTTCTGAGAGCTCTGGGAACAACGTGTAAACAGCTATTCTACAGCTTTGTGACTTCAGAGTTTTAGTGTTATTTGTTTTGTTCTGTTTTGTTTTTTGAGACAGGCTCACTGAACTGGAACTATGTAGAGCTTGCTAGCTGCAAACTCACAGAAATTTTGCTGCCTCTGCCTCTGAGTGAGGGGAATCCAAGATGTGTGCCACCATGCCCAGACGAGTTCTAGAGGTTTTTTTTTTAATTTAATTTTATTTATGCTGGGTGTGGTGGTGCATGCCTTTAATCCTAGCACTTGGGAGGCAGAGGCAGGCGGATCTCTGTGAGTTCAAAGCCAGCCTGGTCTACATAGTAAGTTCCAGGACAGCCAGGGCTACAGGGAGACCCTGTCTCAAAAAAGAACAAAAAAATAATTTGTTAATTATTTATTTATTTGTTTTCTATGTATATGAGTGTATTAACTGCATGTATGTAATTACACCTGTGTGGTGCAGTGCCCACAGATCTCAGAAGAGGGTGTTGAATCCCCTGGATCTGGAGTTACAGATGGTTGTTAGTCACCATGTGGGTTCTAGGAATTGAAGCCATGTGCTCTGCAAGAGCAGCCAGTACTCTAAACCATTGAACCATCTCTCCAGCCCAGAGCCCAGAGCTCTAGAGTTTTAATGAACCTTTCTCTTCTCCAAGAAGGAAATGCTTCAGTTCTGAGAAAAATAGCTAAACAACTAACAGATGAAAAGATTAAGCAGCAAACATGATGAAAAGAAATGACCTGATACACAGGATGAAAAAAAAGGAGGTGTGTGTGGGGGAGTCCAATAAAATAAAACAAATAAAACAAAATAGCTAAGGGACTAGACGTAAAGATGATTTAGATCTAGTGCTGACTTAGTATGCCATTATGGACTGAAAAGCCACGTGCAGCAAGACCCAACAAGCCTCCATGGTGCTGTACTTAATTGAACACAACAGGCAGTATAGATTATATAGGGTGGAGTCTGTAGGAAAACCGAGGAAATAAAGAAATACCACTCAAGTGAAAAGAACCTGGGCTTCTTTACCCAGGGCTTGCTGTAAGTGGGGCGTGAAGTACTGTCATTTGAGTTGGCAAAGATTCAGAGGCAGGGGACCTAGAAGATGCGCCAGGAAGATGAAGGAAGGCTTCTGGAATGTATGGCTTGATGGTGCTGGCAGTAGGCAGCTAGAGGCAGAAAGCTTGGGCATGGAGAGTTAGAAAGGCATGGAACTCACTATGTAGAGCTTGCTAGCCACAAACTCACAGACATCTTGCTGCCTCTGCCTCTGAGTGAGGGGATCCATATACTCATACACATAGAAAATAAACAAATAATTTTAATAAATAAAAATTAAAAAAAATTTTTTTTTGGTGTTTTCGAGACAGGGTCTCCCTGTAGCCCCAGCTGTTCTGGAACTCACTCTGTAGACCAGGCTGGCCTTGAACTCACAAAGATCCGCCTGCCTTTGCCTCCCAAGTGCTAGGATTAAAGGCGTGCACCACCACGCCTGGCTAATAAATAAAATATCTTTTAAGACTTCCAGTCCCTTTCTCTGATGAGTTCTGAGTTGGAAGGGCAGGCAAAAGTCAGGGACACTGGCTGTTGATGGCTATGCGCTCATTTGGACCAGTGGCTGTGGAAGCCATACTTTGGCCTCCTGGATTGGTGGCTCCAGGTTGTAGGTTAGAGGTCTGTTGCCGTATATGGTCTTGCCATTGTCCACCAGAATATTCAGCATCTAAGCAGTAATCTGATGCCCCTTAAACTATATCCTCAGATGTGTTCGCTCCACCTTTTGAGAAAATGGCCATTAAGAGCATCAGAAACATTAGCAAAGCAAGATTCCAGTAGCTGCTTTTGCCTGAATCAGAAGCTATTGGTGAGGATTCATTCTGTGGGTCCGAGCCACTTCAGGGATAGAGGAAAAGCTGGATTCTGGTTGCCTCTTCATTAATAACCATAAGCCATGGGCACTAACTGATCATCTTTGGGATTCTACTGCTACACCAATAAAATGGACCCTAATAATAAAGGTGTTAGAGACTGAAAGACCAAACCAGAAGATTATTTGCAGTGGTTTCTAGCCCCCAGGGCATAGGATTTTTTGTTTGGTTTGGTCTTTTTGAGACAGGGTCTCCCTGCAGCCCCAGCTAGCCTGGAACTCTCTATGCTGACCAGGCTGGCTTCAATCTCACAGAGATCCACCTGCCTCTGCTTCCTGAGTGCTGGGATTATAGGCATGAGATGCCATGCTGGGCAACTTTTAAAAAAAATTCTAGGTCTGTACAATAGAATGGGTACCAGGCTGCTGGGTTAAATGGAAAACGCTCACCCATATGGTTTGTTCTTTGTCCCCATTCTAGCTGTGACAGTGCATCAATTCTGCAGGCTGCTCAGCTACAGTGGGGTAGCAGAGAGCACTGTACTTGACAGGAGATCTCTAGTGAGTTGGGGTTCTGACATTTGGAAGGTAAGCGATTTTCAATTTTTTTTTTTTTTTTTTTTTTTTNGAGTTGGGGGGGGACTTATGATGGGTCTTGTGAACTGACATCATTTAGTTTGTAAAAGTAGGCTGTAGCAAGAATAAATTTGAATTTCATAGTAACATATCAGTGGAATTCCCAGCCGTCATTTTTATTAATAATCGCGCACATACAGGCCAAGGTAAGCCTGAATTTCATTCAGGAGGGCCAGTGGGTTGGAAGAGGTCCCCTTGTGTACCACCAATCTGGGTAGCTGTGTTGTGAGTGACATGGCTGAAGATAGGCCATCAGCCATCAGCTGAAATTCCTGTCCAGGATTCAGCAGTCTCTGGGTAGGTGGGAAGTCATGGGCAAGAGTGGAAAATGTGTCTCGTGGCCCAACAAGGGCCTGAGTTGGAAGTAACACGCAGGCCAGGCTATGGGAAGTAGCCGGCTGGTCTACTGCGAGTTCCCTATAGCAGCTGCTGGTAGGTGCTATGTCCCCCTCCCCCCTTGTGGTCCTGTTCGGAATAAAAAGAAAAGCTTCCTGCAGCTTTGGACAGCAGAAGGTCTAGAAAATTCATGAACTCCTACAGCCCACTGCGGAATGGCCTCTGCAGTAGGCTGTGCAGCATTGTAAGGCTACAAATGATCTAGAAGGCCAAACGCAGATTCATGTCAAGGATCACAAAGGCGTTCCTGGGGTTGGGGATAGGCCTCCATTAGCATCACTATAAGTGAAAAAAGTGTCAGTATAGTGAGGTAAAGCCAGTGGCCCCGAGAGGAGGTCCCTGTGGACAGCCTCAGCTATTGACTAGTCACCCTGGGAAGAGGACCCTCAGCCAGGCGTTACTTCCATTGCACTGGGGTGGGGCCATGCCTGTGGGGCATTTTGTTGACTGGTGAAGGACCAGGCCATTGTGGGTGTGCAACCCGGAGGCAGGGTGGCCCTAGGTATTTAAGAAAAAACAGGATGCACACTGGTCCAGGTGGGGAGCAAGTAGAAAGCACGTTCCTCACAGTTTGTATCTTCCCTTTCCTGCTTCTGGGTTCTTGCCTTGAGTTCCGGTCCTGGCTTACTTCAAGCATGATCGGGATGTGTAAGCCAAATAAAACCCTTTCCACCCAAGTGGTTTTGGTCAGAGTGGTTTTTGTCATAGCAATAGAGAAACAAAGTAAAACAAGGTCACAGTTCTGATTTAATTGTCTGCTACAGGGTGAGCTATGTGGTCTCCAGAAAGAACAAGACAGTGAGGGACCTTTTGGTAAGAGTCAAAGTGACCTCTTCATGAAAACCATCATAGAGCCCTTTTCTTTGGCCTCTAGCTTCAACTCTGATGTGTAATTTTTACCAAATACACTTAGGTCAAGGATCTCTGGGATTTTCAAGTGAATTTTAATGAGGTAAGGGAAGTTGCCTGAGATAAGACAATCTTGAGGTTCCTCTTCTTTCTCTGGGCCAGGTTCAATGTGTTGCAATGTGGATAGAAGAGACAGAATCTCTCTGTAGACCTCAGAAGTCAACAGAGAGGGTGGAAATGTTGTAACTTCCTAGTTAGTAGTAATGCACGTCTAGGAGGCCCAGTAAGAGTCTAGACCCAGGTCAGCAGAAGCACTGGCAAGTTTTGAAGGGGCATCTATTGCTCTCAAGTAAATGGGAGAAGCCTCTGCTCCCATGGCAAGGATGGGGGAAGGGCAGGATTGATTGGTAGAGGTGACTGCCTTCTTCAGGGCTTAGGAGAGGTATTGGGAGAGGTAGGGTCTGGTGAGGGAAGGAGGAGAGAAGTGTGTGTAGCTGTGGGAGAGGTCATCAGGCTAAGGGAGAAGAGGGAGGTCTGGACAAAGGCAGCCTCTGAGCCAGGAGCAGGAGGCTGCGGAGCAACAGTCCAGTTTGCTGTGGCTGAAGTTTGTAAAATTGCTCATTAGCTTTACTGGGGTTTTTTTTGTTGTTGGGAAAAACATTTTTATTAGTTCTTTGATAATTTTCATACATGTGTTTTTTGTTATTTTCAGCCACTCCTATGCTCCTCCTAACTTCTCCTAGATCTGCCCCTATCTCCCTACCCTTTCTAATTCCTGTCCTTTAAAAAAATATGAGTGTACTCTGCATGTATATAAGTTCACCTGTTTGGATGCTGAGAATCGAACTCAGTGCTCTTAACCACGTGGAGCCATCTCCCAGCCTCCTTCCATTCTTTAAAAAAATAACCCAGCAATTCTAATTTGTGCTGCCCATATTCTTCTGGGTGTGGGGGACTAAATAGTCTTTTAGTGACAAAATTACTGAATTCAAATTTTGTTTGAAAGTGTTTCCATACTAATAAAAAATATGTTTATTGGACCTGAGAAAGTTTATTCACTTTTCTAAGATTCCCCTCAGATGAATAATGTTGCTCAAGTTAAATGTTTCCCCAGAGATACTGTTGAAGGCCCAAGTCATCATCGGGGAAATGATGCATTCAGAAAGGAGCCACAAGAATTTGGCTTCTAGTGAGAAAGGAAGCAAGGATTTCACTTAGATGAACTCATGAGGGCTGGCAACAACAAGCAGGCAGTGATGCTTGTATACTCGGTGTCACGGGCCCGATCCTAATAACTGGCACCGTGGGCTGCAGACCAATCTTCATGTCCTGGTAGTCAGAAAAGAAGAGGACATTCACTATGGATCAAAGCCAAGCTTCCATGTTGTGGGACTTTATATGAGGAGATGAACAAACATCTACTCACACCAGACAGGACACTGAGGAGCAGATCAAGAAAAACAATTCCACCAAATCTAGCGGTGGTGAACCATTGAGCTTTTGGGGTTACTTATAGGAGCATGGGTCAAAGGTTACTCATGGATGACTTCAAAGGCAGCTACAGCACCATAAAGCCCATGCAATATGGCTGACTACTCCAAAAAGCGCATCCTCCATCCCGAGATCTCCGCCACAGCAGGCAGGGCAGGCAGGCATGGCCAGCGTCACGAGTGCTCCTCCCCCCAGCGATTAGTTGCTGTCTATCTAACGTTGGGGGCACAGGCCGTGACACGGGAGTGAGACAGACAAGCAGGACGGGTTACTTCTGAACGTTCTTGAGTCTTGTAAGTTTCATGAAATTTCTGAACCTTGTAGGTTTTCTCATGTGCTAGCTTTTTCATTCCTTTGAGTCTCTCTCCTCCATTCAGGGGTGAAAGTTTCAATTCAAAAGAAACAGTGAAGACAGAAAAACTTTGCCCAAGCTGGGCAATAGGTGTGGTGGTACAGCCCTTTAATCTAGCACTTGCGAGGCAGAGCAGTGGATCGTTGTGAGTTCAAGGCCAGCCTGGTCTACAGAGTGAGTTCCAGGCCAGCCTGGGACTTACAGGGAGACCTGTCGCGAAAAGACCAAAAAAAAAGAAAAGAAAAAAGAAAACTTTCGCCAGTGTTATTAGTGAGCCACAACAAAGTTTGGGCCCGAGTGGTTACTGGTTTGCTGAGAACCACCAACTAACCAATCAGTGACACTGACTTAAAAAATAAAAGGGGACTAAAAATGATATCAAAAGGTTTTACCAGTAAAGTGATAGGAGTGGCTTCCCTAAGTACTTTCTGGTTGCTACTGTAGCTGATTTCTGCCATTCACGAATCCTGGGGAAGCAAAGGAAAATAACGGCTGGCTCACCATGAAGACACAACCAAAGAACGTGCTCAGAGATCATGGCTGAAGAGGTAGCAGATGCAGCAGGGGAACGGGTACTGTGAGGGTCTGGATGAGAAATGTCCCCTCTTGCATTTGAACACTTGGGCTCCTGTTAGCCGAGGTTTAGGAAATATAGTGGAGGGGCTTTGAGAGTCCATCGCCTCATCCCACTTCCTGTGGCTCCCGTTGCTGGGTTTCTGTGCGAGGTTCAATATGTGAGCTCTCATGCCGGGCATAACGGCATACACCTTTAATCCCAGACCTTAGGAGGCAGAGGCGGCACCTCTCTATGAGATAAAGGTGAGGTTTGGGCTACACAGTGAGCTCGCCCGTCCTGTTTCGTCAGCCAATACCAAGCTGCCTGCTGCCGTGTCTCCCCTGCCATTGTGGACTTTTAACCCTCTGGAACCATAAGACAAAATAAAGTAAAAAAAAAAAAATTTCTTTCTTCTGTTTTAAATAAGCCTCGCCTTGGTCTAGTAGGTTATGACAGCAACAGAAAGTCACTAGCTTGTTCCCAAGGAAGAAGAAATTTCATAAGAGTTACCAAGCAAGCCACAATTTTTCATCCTCCCTCTGTAAAAAAAGGTTTTAAATATTTTAAGTTCCTGACTTCATTTTATGTGTATAAACTATATGGCTACATATATGTAAATGCACCCATGTTAATGCAATGCCCGTGGAGTCAGAAGAGGGTAACTCCTCGGTCCCCTGGAGCGGGAGTTACAGGTAGTTGTAAAAAGATGGATATGGGTGCTGGGAACAAAAAACAAAGCCCCTACAAGAGCAGCTAGTGCTACTGCTGAGCCATCTCTCCACCCTCCTCTTTAAAATATTTTTTACTGAAGATGTTTTGAAAACACAATTACATAGGTAAATTGAACAACAATAAAACAAAATAGGCAGTAGTTCTATTGCTCACATTTCTACCTGTTTATTTTTTTTTTTTTTTTTACTTCTTTTTATCTTGGCAAATAACACTTTTAGACAGGGTAACACTGGTCTATGACTTTTCCTAGGGGGCCATAAGCAAACACCTTTCATCCCAGATAGGGAGCTGACAGACCAAGGAAATGATTCCATTCAAGTCCAAGCTTTGGTAGAACAATGAGTTTATTAGTTACTTGGTGCATGGTAGCTCAAAGGGAGCTTAGACCACTGAAAAGTCCCACATCAGAGCTGGTGATGACTCACAACAGCTGCTTTCTGAGAGCTCTGGGAACAACGTGTAAACAGCTATTCACAGCTTTGTGACTTTCAGAGTTTTAGAGATGTTATTTGTGTTTGGTTCCTGTTTGTTTTTGAGACAGGCCTCACGGAACTGGAACGAGGTAGAGCTTGCTAGCTGCAAACTCACAGAAATTTTGCTGCCTCTGCCTCTGAGTGAGGGGAATGCCAATATGTGTGCAACCATGCCCAGACAGAGTCTAGAGTTTTTTTTTTAATTTAATTTTATTTATGCTGGTGTGGTGGTGCATGCCTTTAATCCTAGACTTGGGAGCAAGAGGCAGGCGGCTCTGTGAGTTCAAAGCAGCCGGGCTACATAGTAAGTTCCAGGACAGCCAGGGCGACGGGAGACCGGTCTCAAAAAAGAACAAAAAAAATAATTTGTTAATATTTATTTATTTGTTGTCTATGTATATGAAAGTGTATTAAGCTGCAGGTATGTTAATGACACCTGGTGGGGTGCAGTCCCCCACAGATCTCAAAGAGGGTGTTGAAATCCCGGATATGGAGTTACAGAGGGTTGTTAGTCACCATGTGGGGTTCCTGGGAATTGGAATCCAGGTGCTCGGCAAGAGCAGCCAGTATCTCTAAAACCATTGAACCATCGCTCCAGCCCAGAGCCAGAGCTCTAGAGTTTTAATGAACCTTTCTCTTCTCCAAGAAGGAAATGCTTCAGTTCTGAGAAAAATAGCTAAACAACTAACAGATGAAAAGATTAAGCAGCAAACATGATGAAAAGAAATGAACTGATACAAGGATGAAAAAAAAGGAGTGTGTGTGGGGAGTCCCCAATAAAATAAAACAAATAAAAAAACAATAGCTAAGGGACTAGAACGTAAAGATGATTTAGATCTAGTGCTGACTTAGTATGCCATTATGGACTGAAAAGCCACGTGCAGCAAGACCCAACAAGCCTCCATGGTGCTGTACTTAATTGAACACAACAGGCAGTATAGATTATATAGGGTGGAGTCTGTAGGAAAACCGAGGAAATAAAGAAATACCACTCAAGTGAAAAGAACCTGGGCTTCTTTACCCAGGGCTTGCTGTAAGTGGGGCGTGAAGTACTGTCATTTGAGTTGGCAAAGATTCAGAGGCAGGGGACCTAGAAGATGCGCCAGGAAGATGAAGGAAGGCTTCTGGAATGTATGGCTTGATGGTGCTGGCAGTAGGCAGCTAGAGGCAGAAAGCTTGGGCATGGAGAGTTAGAAAGGCATGGAACTCACTATGTAGAGCGTGCTAGCCACAAACTCACAGACATCTTGCTGCCTCTGCCTCTGAGGAGGGGATCCATAATACGCATACACATAGAAATAAACAAATATTTTAATAATAAAAATGAAAAAAAAATTTTTTTTTGGTGTTTTCGAGACACAGGGTCTCCCTGTAGCCCCAGCTTTTTCTGGAACTAACTCACTTCGTAGAAGACCAGGCCTGGCCTTGAACTCACAAAGATCCGCCTGCTTGCCTCCAGTCAGGAGGTAAAGGCGTGCACCACCACGACGGCTAAGAAATAAAATATCTTTTAAGACTTCCAGTCCCTTTCTCTGATGAGTTCTGAGTTGGAAGGGCAGGCAAAAGTCAGGGACACTGGCTGTTGATGGCTATGCGCTCATTTGGACCAGTGGCTGTGGAAGCCATACTTTGGCCTCCTGGATTGGTGGCTCCAGGTTGTAGGTTAGAGGTCTGTTGCCGTATATGGTCTTGCCATTGTCCACCAGAATATTCAGCATCTAAGCAGTAATCTGATGCCCCTTAAACTATATCCTCAGATGTGTTCGCTCCACCTTTTGAGAAAATGGCCATTAAGAGCATCAGAAACATTAGCAAAGCAAGATTCCAGTAGCTGCTTTTGCCTGAATCAGAAGCTATTGGTGAGGATTCATTCTGTGGGTCCGAGCCACTTCAGGGATAGAGGAAAAGCTGGATTCTGGTTGCCTCTTCATTAATAACCATAAGCCATGGGCACTAACTGATCATCTTTGGGATTCTACTGCTACACCAATAAAATGGACCCTAATAATAAAGGTGTTAGAGACTGAAAGACCAAACCAGAAGATTATTTGCAGTGGTTTCTAGCCCCCAGGGCATAGGATTTTTTGTTTGGTTTGGTCTTTTTGAGAACAGGGTCCCTGCAGGCCCCAGCTAAGCCTGGGAACTCTCTATGCTGAACAGGCTGGCTTTCATCTCTCACAGATCCACCTGCCGCTGCTTCCAGAGTGCTGATAAAGGAAATGAGATGCCATGCTGGGCAACTTTTAAAAAAAATTCTAGGTCTGTACAATAGAATGGGTACCAGGCTGCTGGGTTAAATGGAAAACGCTCACCCATATGGTTTGTTCTTTGTCCCCATTCTAGCTGTGACAGTGCATCAATTCTGCAGGCTGCTCAGCTACAGTGGGGTAGCAGAGAGCACTGTACTTGACAGGAGATCTCTAGTGAGTTGGGGTTCTGACATTTGGAAGGTAAGCGATTTTCAATTTTTTTTTTTTTTTTTTTTTTTGGTCTTTTTGGGACACAGGTGCTCCCTTTAGTTCCCAGCGTGGCCGTGGAAGCCTCTCTTATGTAGACCAGGCTGCCTTCGAACTCACAGAGAACCACACTGCATCCTCTGCCTCCAAGTCTAGGATTGAAAGGCATGCATCTACAACGCGCCCAGGGCCGATTGTCAAAATGTTTCTTAAAAATCTTTGCTGTCTCAGTTGCCCTAGGTAGCGTGGCTGTCTCCCTTGAGGTTGTGGAGGGGAGGCTAGTCGAGAGTATTGGTGTGTATGTTTCACCACTGGGCTGGTTAGACAAGCAGTGGCAAAAATGTCTGATATTGAAGCATGATGACTGATGTTTTTGGTGGATTGCGAGAAAGAATAATGTCAACTATTTATTCTAGCCCAGAATTTTACAAAACACTAAAAAAACAAAGAAAATATTTTTGCAAGATAGTTTTTCGGTGGTTGAGGCTATACAAAGTGTGCCACTCTTAAGTGCCCTGTGGCTAGGTCGCGGAGGAGGAGCTCAATAGGGTTTCTTGGGGAGATTATTATTCTTGGTCAGGACAGCTCTGGTCGGGCAAAGCCCACTTACGTTCACTGATGCTTTGCTATGTTCACGGGCTTTCCTCTGGCGGAGGAAGCCAGAGAAAAACTAAGTGAAAGAGACAGTCTCTCCAGAGGGCCATTGCTTTAATTTGCTAGATGCATGTGTGGAGGAGGGCACTCCTCCTGTTGTGTGGCTTGGCTTGGGCTTTAGGACAAAGTACATGAAATGGTTTAGATATATTTCTTTAAATTTTTTTGAGACAGGGTCTCTCTTTAGTTCCAGCTGGCCTGGAGCTTGCTATGTAGACCATTCTGGCCTTGAACTCACAGAGATCCACCTGCCTCTGCCTCCCAAGTGCTAGGATTAAAGGCATAAGCCACCATGCCCGGCTCAGATATTTTTTTAAGAAGGGAAGCCGGGTTTCACATATACCACAAGAGAAGCTTCTTTGAAAAGATCTTGGAGATAATGGGTCTAATTCCTGATAACTGCTTTTGAGACCCTCCTCCTCCTCCCTCCTCACTCCTCTTCTTCTCTTCCTCTCTCCTCTTCTCGCCTCCTCTGCTCCTCCGCCTCCTCTCCTCTCCTCCTCCTCCTCCTCCTCCTCCTCCTCCGCTCCTTCTCTTTTCTTTTCTTTCTCCTCTTTAAGAAGGAGGGCCACAGCCGGGCGTGGTGGTGCACGCCTTTAACTAGCACTCAGGAGGCAGAAGGCAGGGATCTTTGTGAGCTCAAGCCAGCCTGGTCCCACAGAGCGAGTTCCAGGACAGCTGGGACTATAGGGAGACCCTGTCTCTAAAAGACAAAAAAAAAAAAAAAAAAAAAAAAAAAGGTGGGCCTCCAGGCCAGCTGGGGCTACAGGGAGGCCTTGTCTCACAAAAAGGAGGGTCTCATTCCATGCATGCTAGGAGCATGCTGGGCCACTGAGCTGGCCCCTTCTCCATATTATGAGCTCCAGTTTCTTGTAAAATACATTTAAGTTTTGTTTCCTTTTTTGACACTTCTTAGTTCTATTCTGGTTCATATTAATAATTTACAAACTAGTAGAAATAGAACGCAGAACCTCAGAGGGTGCAGAGTCATGTCGCCAGGATCTTCCTTCCTCCTCCCGGGGTGCGTAGGTTAGCCGCTGATGGCCCTAACAAAGTTCCTTGTTGAAATCTGCTCTCAACCACAGAAGGTACCTTGCCCAAGGCTACTTCCTGAGGGGAGCCTACTTCCTAGGATGAGTCATCGTGGACATGCAGTTTGGGACCACTCTGAGGGGACATCCTTCCCCTAACTCTTCTGGTCTCCCTTTCCAGACTAGACCCCTAGCCCACACACTAGTAAGCCCTGCACAGACTGCAGACAAGTCTGTGTCTCACGGTTGGTTGTGGGGAACCTGCCCATCAAGGTGATCAGATCTTTTGACCCGTGGGAACCACATCACTGTAACTTTCGTCACTGTAACTTTCTCATCACATTCGTCATCTCAAACTTCTCATATTGCAAAAGCAGGAACAAAAGCTTATGAGGGTAAATTTGAGGGACTCTCACTCACACATGGATTGCTAGGAGATTTTTATAGACTTTAGCATCTTTTCAAACGCTTCCAGCATTTTTTTTTCTACCTTCACTACCATCAGGAGGGCTGTACACTTCCTGGACACTTAGCGGAAAACCCAGTTTTTGCTTTTACAGGTTGTTGGCAGAACCTGGTTCCAAGTGGTTGTAGGGCCAAGCTCCTCACTTTCTGACGACTGTCAGTGGGGACTCTTCTAGCTTCCTGCTGCCCTCTGAAGTCCTTGGCTCAAGAACCCTTTCCTCCATCTTCAAAACCAGTGACAGTGGCCCAAGTCCCTCCCGTCCTCTTTGTCTGCTGTGGCATCTCTTAATCTCCAACCACAAGGACCACAAGAGTGTCAGATTTCTTTTTTTGGTCCCAGGATTACAGACATGTATCACTATGCTTGACTAGATTCTGGGCTTTAAGAGTTCACACAGAAGTCAGGTTAGTGGTATATGCTTATCATCCCAGCTACTTGGGAGGAGAGGTTACAGGGTTCCCAAGTTGAATGGCAGATTGTGAAACATAGCAAGACTCCATTTAAAAATAAAATGGAAAAAAAAGTTTTAAAGGGCTCACGTCATTAGATTGGGCCCACCCAATAATTTAAGCTAAATTCCTTATCTTAGTATCTCTGGCCTTACCAAGTAAAGTTGTTTTTCTGCCATAGGCTCTGGGGTTTTGGGATACAGAATCTTCTATTCTAGTTGAGCACACACACTACCATTGAGCTACACTCCCAAGTCAAAGTATATCTTCACTTATCATCTTGAATATAAGAATGTCAGCTTTAGCTGGATGTGGTGACACATGCCTTTAGTCCTAGCACTTGGGAGGCAGAGGCAGGCAGATCTCTGTGAGTTCAAAGCCAGCCTGGTCTATAGAACGGATTCCAGGACAGCTGGAGCTACAGGAAGACCCTGTCTCAAAAAGACCCCCCCCCAAAAAAGTCAGCTTTAAAAGTCTTTCCCCCACCCCTACTTATATAGTTTGACTCCTGTAATCTGTCTTTCAAGTGTGATTATTTGGTCTCTATTTTCCATCCAGGAAGATAATTCCTGGCTGCCTTTTGCCATAGCATTTAAAAGTAGATCTGTCCCTTTGGGTGCCTGGGCAAGACTCACAGACCATGGGTTCAGGAACAAGGTGACCTAGTTTACCTGGGTCAACCTTTTCAGTTTTTTTCTCTTGGGTTGCCCAGACTCAGAAGTGATGCGTATGTCTTTCAGTCTGCTGCTTTCAGGGTATAAAGTGGGCTGGCTATTTACATTCTGGGAACTGAGCAGAGGGAGCTGGGGATTCTCGTACTCATAATGTATATTAATGGATTTCTGTGCTACTGAAAGAAAGAGATGGTCAATTTCCTTCCTAAAGAAACCCTTATATTTTCTTCTTCACTGTGTGTGTGTGTGTGTGCACGCGTGTGTAAAGGGGAAGTCCTTCCTCGTAACTTCAGCATCCTTCTGCTTTTCTGTTTGCTTGTTTTTTTTTAATGGTGTCTAAGAACCATCTTTATTTATTTATTTATTTTTGAAATTTTTATTTATTGTTATTTTTATTTTTTCACATAAATTTATTTTTTTAACAAATCTAGACTCATGTCCCCCCCATTCCCCCACCCCACCAGAGCTCATGCATTCTGCCAAACATGGTTTTCATCTCTTTCTCAGTCTTTCTCAATATCCTCCATGAGGAAGTTGACTGTTTTGAGCAGATATTCACTGTTTCAGTCAGTTCTTCGATGCAGTCCTTGCTGTTGTTGCTGTTGTTGTTTCTAATATGCATCACTCCCAACTGCTTTGGACAAAATCTCAGGGGGCCATACACAAGAAATACTTACAACTAGGTAATTGGCACTAGCATCCACAGATGAGGGATAGCATTCGTCGTTTCTTTGCTCGTTTTTGAGACAGCCTCTTGTAGTCCAAGCTGGCCTTGAACTCACTGTGCAGAGGAGGATGACATTGAACTTCTGAGTCTGCTGTATCCATCTCCTGAGTTCTGGGGTTATGGCACCACCACGTCTGGTTTTGTCCAGTTTTGAACTCACCTTTTTGTACCACAAGCTCCTGATGCCAAGTCTTGAGCTTTTTGAAATTCTGCTGTGTAACTGAGGTTCTTTTGGGTGTTCTCCACTGCCAGGTTAGCACTTGGCCTTCTCAGCTCTGCATGATCAATGCTCGTTATGCAGCTTTGGCATTCTCTTTGTCCTTGTGGTTTATCACCTCACTGAATCTTAGTCACACTGGGAAGGAGTAAGAGCGGATCTAACACTTGCTAGAGCAATAAGGCAAGAAAAGGAAATTAAAGGAGTACTAATTGGAAAAGAGGAAGTCAAGCTATCCCTATTTGCTGATGATATGATTGTTTACTTAAGGGATGCAAAAACCCTACCAGAAAACTCCTAGAAATGATTAACAGCTTCAGCAAAGTGGCAGGATACAAAATTAATGTAAAAAAAATCAATGGCCTTTCTTTACACCAAAAACAAGCAACTGGAGAAAGAATTCAAAGAGACCTTCCCACTCACAATAGCCTCAAAAACNCCTGTCTGCAGTGAAATGGTCTGTGGGACACTGAGCCAAACACAGGTCTGGGTGTAGTTCACTTGGTATTTCCGTTGCCCATGCAAGATCTTGGGTTCATTTCCAAGCACTGAACACAATAAAGCAAAAAAAGATAAAAATATTGTTAATTGTGTAATTGCTGATTTAAAAATTACTGATGATATATATATATATATATATATACACCCTAGGGTCATTCTTAAGGATGGATGGGAAAGTAAATGAGAGCCCCTGACAACCGCAATGCTGGATGTTCAGGAGAAAGCAGCTGCATCTCTCCTTTGCTCCCCTCCCAGCTATCGTAATGTAACCTGATAAATACTCAGAATTCAGAGGGGCTCAAGACCATACAAGGGAAGTTAAGTGGTCTACAGCTTTTCTTAATATAGCCCAGATCGATGATGTGAGATCGTTTCCTGCTATAATGTAGGGGTTCGCGTGTCAAACTTCCATTAGTGTTAAGTACCCTTTCCTGCCAATACCTATTTCTGCATGTTTTTAAATTCTTCGTTTCATCTTCATAGTCTTACAGACCCGAGAGAATAGAGAGCTGGCCTCAGTATTTTATTAAAGAATTTGATGTTAATTATAAGACATTAAATAGATTTTTTTGCACAGTTGTTCCTGATTTCTTGGACCTCCTAACCCCCACCCCCTCATTTACCTTCCTACTTCAAGCAGGGGAAGGACACCTTTCTCCTGGGAGTGGTAACTTTCAAAACTGTGTTATGATATGCTTCTAGTTTGACCAAGTCAGAACTGCCCTAGAGTTGGTACTGCCAAAGACACCTGCCTCAGACACCAAGAGTGGCACTGTAGAAAACATTCAGACATCTCTACTTTTTTTTTTGCTTGGGGAGGTGTGTATGATGATGAGAGCACATTATTAACTTTCCACATATATAATGTCTCATTTTATTATTTTTTTGTGATGGTGCCAGGAATCAAACCCAGGTCCTCATGTATGCTAAAATGCAAAACCTACCTGTACCAGTAAACTGCACCTGCAGTGTATAACTTCTAGTTCTGTCTGTCCCTTTAATACTTTTGCTTGCTTCAATTAATCACTTTTGGCAGAAACTTATCTCTTGGTAGAAATTTCATCAATGAGTACATTGAAGTACCTAGCCAGATCCACTAGTACATGCCTGTAACCCTAGCGACTTGGGAGGCTGATATGGGAGGGTCAGGAGTCTTAAGATAGCTAGGCAATTCAGTAAGATCCCAGTGTGGCTGTGCACCTGTGTGATCCCAGGGTGCCATGCATGCTCAGCAAGTATCCCACCCACGAGCTTCATCTTTGGCCCCTTGTTTTTATTTTTGAGATAAGATCTCTTGTAGCCCAGGTTGACTTCTCTTTATGTATCTAAAGGTGACTCTGAACTCTTGATTTTCTTTCTTCTATTACCCAAGTAGTGGGGCTTTATGTGTGTGTCACCATGCCAGGCTTACAGAAGAGAACGCCAAATGCAGTGTTGTATCAGTTAGGGTTGCCCTTGAGCCACGTAACTAGAGTATTAATGGCCTTAAAAAACCAGGCACTTATTTTTCTCCTGTAAGAAGCAAGCCTCCACTACCAGATTCTTTCTGCTCCTCTCTCTTGGCTTTCCTTTTCCTATTTGCACGCTGTCTGTTGCCTCTGTAGGCAGGAGGGGCAGGAGGGGGTGGGCTGTGAAAGAGAGTAATGGTCTGGTTTTTTTTTGAGATGTGATTGCACTGTGTAGCTGAAGCTGGCTTTGAACTTGTGAACCTCATGCTTCTGTTTCACAGTGCTGAAATTTTTGTTTCTTTTACAAATGGTCAAGAAGTGATCTGTCTTCTTATTAAAACCTTATTTTGAGGGCTGGAGAGATGGCTCAGCGGTTAAGAGCACCGACTACTCTTGCAGAAGACCCGGGTTCGATTCCCAGCACCCACATGGCAGCTAAGAACCGTCTTTAACTCCGGTTCCAGGGGAATCCCATGCCCTCTTCTGACCTCCGTGGCATTGCAGGACTCGGGTGCAACAACCTACATGCAGACGTACACTCATACACATAAAAAAAATGTTATTTTGAGCTTCAACTAGCAAACTTTGCTCATGTCTCATTAGCCATTAACTATCTAGAGAGCTAGCCACAGCTGCAAGGTGGTCTGAAGTGGGCCTCATGTGAACAAGTGTGCTGACTGCTCAAAAGATATGGGACAAGGGCAAGGTTCATGCTGGCCTCAAAGAGGCACTGTTCTCCCACATGCTAAACCAACACTTTACCTGTGGGCTACACTCTGCTATATGTAGTTAAAATCGTAATTATGATATACACAGAATTTATTAATATTTATATATAATAATTATTTTCGTTTTTTTTTTTTTTTTTTTTGGTCTTTTCGAGACAGGGTCTCCCTGTAGGCCCAGCTGTCCTGGAACTCACTCTGTAGACCAGGCTGGCCTGGAACTCACAAAGATCCGCCTGCCTCCAGAGTGCTAGGATTAAAGGAGTGCGCCACCACGCCCGGCTCAATAACTATTATTTTAGAGACAAGGTCTCACTATGTAGCTCTGACTGACTTGGAACTCGAAAGGTAGATCAGGCTGGATTAGATCTTATAGAGATCCACTTACCTCTGGGATTAAAGGCATGCACTACCATTCCTGGATGTAGTTAAATTTTTTATATTATTTCCTTCCACTGCTAAAATTTACCTTAATGTTGCATTAAAAAAAATATATATATGTATATATATATGCCAATACGAACGCACGCGCGCGCACACGCACACGCACACAATCATTATCTCAGTATGGGGACTTAAACCCAAGGCGCAAGCTAAGTCAGTGCTCTACCATTGAGGTACATCCCCTTATCCTTTTGATTGTCAACATAAAACACATTCTTCGATGTGGATGTCGCTTTTCATGGTTTTAATCCCAGCACTCGGGAGGCAGAGGCAGGCAGATCTTTCTGATTTGGAGGCCAGTCTGGTACGTAGTAGCGAGCTCCAAGCCAGGGCTACACAGTGAATGAGATCCTGTCTCCAGAAGAGCAAAACAAAACAAAACAAAACAAAACAAAAAACACAACACATCTCTCACTTCAAGAGGAATACTTTTTTCTGAGCCAAATATGAATATAGCCCAGAACACTGAATTAAGTCACCCCAAATAGCATGTTCTGCCTAGAAGTCATGTTTTACTTTAGGGGAGGAGGAGAAAGGCACAGGCCGGGCTCAGGGAGGAAAGTTTCCGTGTTGTAAATAACTTGCGGTGAAGCAGGAACGCAGCGGCCCGCAGCTTGGGCGGTGGCCGTCCCCTCCTTGTCCCTGTCTTACTCCGGACCCAGCGCGCTCCAGACCCGCCGGGCGACGTGGCGGAGCGCACAGGTCGCGGTCAGGTGGTCGGTGACGCCCAGGCCGGCTCCCGAGAGGGCGGCGCCGACGCCTTGCCTCGGGGTGGGGACTGCGCGGGCGGCGAGGAGCGCGGCGGGCGGAGAGCGGAGAGCCTGGCGGCGCAGACATGGACCGCGGCGAGCAAGGTAGGCGGCGGCGGGGCGCGGCGGGCGGCGGGCGCGGAGCCTCCAGCGGCATCCCGGTGCCCCCGACCCGCCTGGCGGTGGCGGCCGCGCCCGGGGAGCCGCTCGGGAGCGCGCGTGCAAGCGCCTGAGTGCGAGCACTGTGATCGAGCGAGTGTGAGCTGGCGTGATCTTGTGGTCACGTGTGCGCGTGTGACCCGGGAGGAGGAAGGAGAGCTAGGGAGCCAGCCGAGGTCGGAGGATGCCCGACTGGCCGCTCCGGCTGCGCGCTGGCGGCAGGTCACAGTAAGCTCCTGGAAGTGAAGGCTCTCAGATGGGACCTGGCTTGGGAAGACTTCCTGCCTGCTGGTTTAGGTGATTAAGGTTAGCCTTCTTGGTAGTCGACCAGTGGTCGTGGTGTTGGATGTAGATATTTTCCAGTAACAGCAGCCCCCACATGGTAGAGTGGTGTCTGTGGGTTTCACTGGGGGAAGGGAGCTTTTCGCAGTCTATGTCTTAACTTACCATCAGGAGAAATTGCACTGCACAGAACACTTGGTTTCATGCACCAAGCCCTTTGCCCCCCCTTAAATCAGGAACTCTAGTGAAATTTCCCCGAGTAGAAGCATAATAGATGTGGCAGGAGTATGTTATGGTTTTAAGATTAAATATTGCCTTGCACTAGAGAGCTTTGCCAATAATTAACCAGTGAACGTGAAACTGGAAGGGTGGCAGGCTTGGAAAGGATACGCGGATGCTGAAGAGATAATACCAGTGTTTGGGAAGTGGGAATAGGCGTCACTCCCGTTGCGAACCCAGATAGAACACATGTCATTTTCCACTTATTTGTTTCTAGCATTTGCCTTCATGCATGTTTTTTTTAGATAAAGAAAACCATATTCCACACGTACTATTGTGTATTTTACTTTTGATTAACTTGTAAGATAAAATCTTTAGAGCCTGCCAATGATTCCTATCTCCCACCCCTAGCGTGATTAATCTGACACTCACTGTGTGAATGTTTATAACCTTTATACAGTATGTTTTGTGTATGTAGACTTATTATTTATGCATCTGTGCACATGCACATGTACTGTCCAGATTTTCAGGTTTGGGGGTTGTAACTTGTCTTTCCTGTTTGATCTGGTGTGGTTGGCTGAGCAACAGGGTGATTTGTCCCTTATAGATCCACAAATGAGTAAGAAAAATTGTCACAAGTTTTATCTGGGGCCCCCTGATAAGCCAGCATTATTCCATATGACTTCCAATGGGGACTGTGTCTAGGTATGCATGTATGTGTGTTTTATATATGCTTGTGAATGAATCTGATTTTGCATCACCCTGTTTAACATACTGATGTTTTCAGAGTAACTACTGGTTACTTGTAGTAACGCTAAAGTGCTCTTTGGTGTAGGTGTCTGGAGTGGCTAGTTTTTTTGTTTTTTTTTTTTTTCTTTTTGAGACAGGGTCTCCTTGTAGCTCTGGCTGTCTTGGAACTCACTCTCTAGACCAGGCTGGCCTTGAACTCACAGAGATCTGCCTGCCTTTGCCTCCCAAGTGCTGCGATTAAAGGCCTGCGCCACCACACCCTGCTGGAGTGGCTAGTTTTAATAAATTGCATGTTCTAGCTTGGTTGGCAACAGCCTCAGGCATTGGTGTGCCTGCAACATTCCAGCTGGCTAATGTACTTTGTGGTTTTATGGAACAAGTTCTTTTTTTTTAATTTTTAATTTTTTTATTTTTTATGAGTGTAGCTGTCTAGGCAATGTAGGCTTGTTCCAACTGCTGTGTGCTGCAAGTTGCTGTGTGGGGTTAGGAGGGCGTCGGATTCCCCCATAACTGGAGTTAAAGAAGATGGTTCTTCAGCGCCACCTGACTGGGTGCTGGGAATCAAACCTGGGTCCTCGCTAGAGCAGTCGGTCGTACATCCTTTCAGCCATCTGGAGCCATCTCCTCTCCACCCGGAACAAGTTTCTTGAGAATATCTAAGACAGACAATACTAAACAGAATTTGTGTCTTGGTTTTAGGGGGCCACTCTTAATATATTTAAAGGTTTAAGTTGCGTACATTTTAGAGTGTTTTTCTGTGATTGAGATGTTGTCCATGTTAGTTGGTTTTTTTTTTTTTTTTTTTGTCTTTTTGGGAAGGGTCTCCGCTGTAGGCCCGCCCCCACCCCCCCTACCCCCCACGTTCCTTGGAATTCAGGCTGGCCTTGAACTCACAAAGGTCTGCCTGCCTCTGCCTCTCAAGTGCTAGGATTTAAAGGCCTGCCCCACATTGTCCCTGTGGAGAGGCAAGGGGTCCGCTGCTGTGGGAAGTCAGCTGCCTAATTCCTAGGTTTTGCTAGGCTAGAAGCATGGCTTTTGTGACAGGTGGCCTATCTGCCCTTTCACTGGTGGGTTCCTAGGGAACAGGTTTGTTGAAGGTCTAAGGTGAAAGTGCCTATGCAGCTGCTGTCATATCTGTCCTTTCAGCTCTTTGAGGTCTCTTGGGTCCCACTTCCTCCTTTTCTTCCTTCCTTTCTGGTTTTGCAAGCTGGACAATGGTTAGGAAAAGAGAGTTGCTGACAAAGCTGTGTTGGGAGAGAAGGCCAAGTTTACGTGTCAGGCCTTTGACCTGGTAGTGCATATGGATCTGTGTTAAATGAGTCTGTGGTATGATTCCTGGCTTCAGGTGAGGGGGGTGGAAGGTGCAGTTTTAAACCCCAGTAGCCCCAGCTGGCTCCAAACTCACTTTGTAGACCAGGCTGGCCTTGAACTCCCAGAGATCCTCCTGCCACTGCCTCCTGAGTGCTGGGATTAATGCTACTGATATTCTTAACTGTGCTATGAAGTTAACAAATGAACAGTTTTCTGTCATATGTTATAATACTTTTTTTTGCGGTTCTCAGCCTCACCCTTTAACGGCTGCACTGTACCTCCAGCCCTGTTATAATACTTTGTAATATGTAGCCCAAATTCTGTTTTTCTACTTTCAACTTAAACATTAGGTACAATACTATGGTTCTATTGAGAGCTGAAAAAAGATTCAGTGATTTAAAAAAATGCCTTAAACTATGTAATGCCTCTCAAGAGTTTTTAAGCATTAAGCCAGGCACAGGAAATTTAATGTGTGTTGTTTCCTACGTTGAAAGAGAGGTGCCAGTTGCTAAGTGCAGTATGAATTGTGTGAAAATGAAGCCCTTGTATCTCCTTTTATGAGGCTGAATAAATATTAATATGCAAGTGCTCCCTTATGTTAGGCATAACCTTTAGTTTAGCACTGTTGTATAGCAGCAGCAGAGACCTAGCCACTGAGCATGTTATTAGTTTAAATAAAATAAAATAAAATAAAATAAAATAAAATAAAATAAAATAAAGGAGAATAGAAAAGTTGCCAGGCCAGAAACCTGTGGAAGGCTATAAGAAAAGATGGTATGGCATTGTCATTTTACCATGTAGCCTTGGGAGTGTCACAAGCCTGGGATGTCATTCATTTCAAGTAAAGCAGGGTTCTGAGAAGAGTGGCTGGCTAGAGGGTCTGCTCAGGCTCTGGGAGTGATCTGCCCAGGTTTTCGTTTCTTTGTTCTCTATATGGTGTGAATACTTTGTTAGTTCCTCACCATTTCCTGCTTTTATTTTTTTATGTGGTAGCCCACTTGGTCCCCAGGGGGAAGCTGAGTGGTAGGAGTGGTTGTCACCTCTTAGCAGGACCTTAAAACAGAATAATCTATGCATGTAATAATAACAGATATCTGACACCCACAGTTAAAAGCAGAACAAAACAATACCCAATTCCCCTGATTTGTGTAAGGAAACCTTCGGTTGGAGGCTAAACTTATTTCATTTTCCTCTTGGGGTTAATTTGCTGCTGAAATTATTGACTGTTGTAAAATCTCTCTTCTGAGACTTTCCCAAACTTTATTTAAACTGGATTGGTACCGGGTGTACAGACACCATAGTTTTAACATTTTTAATTAAAAAAAAAATCCATGTTGGGCATGGTCGTGTATGCCTTTAATCCCAGCATTTGGAAGGCAGAGACAAGAGGTTTTCGGTAAGTTCAAGGCCAGCTGGGGCTATAGGGAGATCCTGTCTCAAAAAGACCCGCCCCCCCCAAAATGAAGAATGTTAGGATATAAAAGAATACTTTTTTTGTACTAGGAATAGTTGTTTGTTTTAGAAAAATCAGAAACATAGAGAAAAAGGAAATATTCCCCAAAATCATAATTAGTATCTTGGTTTGTCCATATATCCCTTTAAAGTAAAAAAAAAAAAAATCACAAAGCAGTGGTGTTGAATATCCTATTTTATAGCTTCCCTTTAAAAAGAAACTTTGAGAGATGGCCTAGCAGTTAAGAGCGCCGACCGCTCTTGCAGAGGACCCGGGTTTGATCCCCAGCGCCCACATGGCTGAGAACTGTCTGAAACTCCAATTCCAGGAGAACTCCAGTTCCAGGGGAATCTGACACCCTCTTCTGACCTCCGCGGCATTGCACGACACGGGTGCACAGACTTGCATGTAGACAGTACATTCATACACATACAGAAATAAAAAAAAAACTGCGAAAAAAAATAAAATAAAAATAAACTTTGTAGGGCTGGTGAGATGGGATGGTTCAGTGGTTAAGAGTGCTGTCTAGGGGCTGGAAAGATGGCCTAGTGGTTAAGAGCACCGACTGCTCTTCAGAGGACCCAGGTTCGATCCCCAGCACCCACATGGCGGCTGAGAACCATCTGTAACTCCAATTCCAGGAGAACTCCAGTTCCAGGGAAATCTGACACCCTCTTCTGACCTCTGCAGCATTGCATAACATGGGTGCACAAACCTACATGCAGACAGTACATTCATACACATAAATAAATAAATAAAATTAAAAGTAAATAAATAAAAAAAAAGAGTGCTGTCTAGGCCAGGTATGGGGGTACACACCTGTAATCCCAACACTCGGGAGACAGAGGCAGGTGAATTTTTGTGAGTTCAAGGCCAACCTGGTCTACATAGTGAGTTCTATATAGGACAGCTGGGGCCATAGGGAAACCCTGTCTCAAAAAAGACCAAAAAAAAAAAAAAAGAGTGCTGTCTGTCCTTCCAGCAGAGCTGGGTTATGTTCCTGCCGCTCACATGGTGGCCAACAGCCTTCTTAACTCAGGACCCCCTCTTCTGGCCTCCAAAGCCATTGCCCAACATGTGTGCACTTACATACATGCCAGAAAAACATTTGTACACATAGAATAAATAAAAATGAATTTCGTATTTTAGCCAAGTGTGGTGGTACAGACCTGGCCTCTCAATAGCCTGAGTCAGGACAATTATATGTTCAAGGTTTATCTGGGCTACAGAGTGAGTTCAAGCCAAGTCTGGTTAGTTTAGTGAGACTTTCTCAAAATAAAAATTATAGAAAGGGTGCCGGGCATGGTGGTGCCCGCCTTTAATCCCAGCACTCTGGGAGGCAGAGGCAGGCGGATCTCTGTGAGTTCAAGGCCAGCCTGGTCTGCATAGTGAGCTCCAGGCCAGCTGGGACCAAAGGGAGACCCTGTCTCAAAAAGCCAAAAAAAAAAAAAAAAAAAATTATAGAAAGGGATAGTAGTATAGCTCAGTGGAAGAGAGCTTAGTATGTTAAGGCCTGGATTCATCTCCAGTAGTGCGAAACAAAACAAAACTGACAGATACTGACTACCACATAAATCGACTATAAAATCCTCCTCAATGTATTTTAATATTACACTTCACTAATATTATCAGGTAATTAGTGCATTTGATATAGAATTCCAAGTGGCTAAAAGGTTGTCCTGTGTAAATGTTTATGCCTTTCCCGTGCCCCCTCTTGCAGACTATTATTTCCTTTGGGCAGCAGCGTAACTGAGTTAGGAGCTCCTTGCCTATCAACGTGTGTATTTTGTGTATAGATTCATAAATATGCACATGTGGGCTATTATATCAACCATAGCACAGGACTCCATTAGCTCAGGTCATTCAGTAGAACATTACATGGAACACCTTCATTTTCTCACTGCTTTAGACCAAACCCCAGGTTGTGTAGGCTTTGGAAGAGCTTAACCACTGAGCTACATTCCCCAATGCAGAACAGCTCTTTTTGTTGTTGTCTTTTCTTTCTTTTTGTGGTGCTGGGTATCAGACCTAGGGCCTCATGCATGCTAGGTAAGGGCTCTAGCAGTGAGCCATATCCCCAACAACTTCCTCATTTGGACTGTGTGTGTGTGTGTGTGTGTGTGTGTGTGTGTGTGTGTGTG
>VZQC01005402.1:1959543-2000681 GCA_009823505.1 Rhizomys pruinosus
GGGGAGGGGAGGGGTATCTCTCCTGCTTACCCTAATTTTTTTTTTCTGTCATATTTTCCCTTACTGTTCTTGCCAGATTTTATTTCTTTTTTTTTTTTATTAATTTTATTTATTTTTGTATGTGTATGAATGTACTGTCTGCACGCAAGTTTGTGCACCCATGTCCTGCAATGCCACGGAGGTCAGAAGAGGGTGTTGGATTCCCCTGGAACTGGAGTTCTCCTGGAACTGGAGTTTCAGACAGTTCTCAGCCGCCATGTGGGTGCTGGGGATCGAACCCGGGTCCTCTGTAAGAGGGTTGGCGCTCTTAACCGCTAGGCCATCTCTCCAGCCCGCCAGATTTTATTCAAAATGAATATTGCAATCAACCTGCGCAAGTGAAAATTGGATACAAGTGCTGTCAGCTTATCTTTCTCTCCTTTCCCATCCCCTCCCTTGCCTTTCCTTGCCTTGCCTTTTACCTTGCTCTCCCTGCCCTTTCTCTTCCTCTGTCCATGTCTCTCCTCTGTGTTTCTTTCTCACTGGGTCTTTCTATGTAGCCCAGGCTGGCTCATACCTGTAATCTCAGCATTCTGGGATCAGAGACAAAAGGATGGCCATGCGTTCAAGGCCAGCCAGCCTAGGGGCTACATAGTGAGGCAATGTCTCAAAAAAAGTAAAATTTATTATCAGTAATTTTTGTGTATTGCAATAGTGTTAGTTTCATGTCCCATGTGTAAAGGATCTCTAGAACCTTTTCATCTTGCAAAATTGGAACTAAAACTATTGAATGAACAGCAATTCCTTCATTCCTTCTCACCTGTCTCTGGTAAGCACCATTATTTCTGACTTGACTCTTTGACATCTTGAGTCTAAGGGAATCCTGCAGTCTTGGTCTTCAGCATTTGGCCTGTTTCACTTAGTATAATGCTCTCAGGGTTCATCTACAGTATAGTGCATGATGGAGTTCCTTCGTACGGGGGGTGGATAACAATCTGTTGTTTGTATATTCTGCATTTTCCTTGTCATTCCCCTGTCTTCGAATAGTCCTGCTGCTTCTTCCTCTTGCTTTTGTGCATAATGCAGCACCTAAAAATAACTACAAATAACTCTTTCACATGTGTGTGGGATTATTCAGCAATATTCAACTTTTCATTTTTGGAAGATCCTTCGTACTGTTTTCCGAAATGGCCATATCCATATGTGTTCCCACCGACAGTGCCCAAAGGCAGTGTTTTCTCCACATCTTCACCAATGTTTATTCTTTTCTTTTATCCTAACTGGTATGAGGTGGGATTGATTTACATTTCCAGTGGTGAGGAACGGTGAGCATCTTTGTATGCTTGTTGGCCATTTGTGTATCTTATTAGAGAAATGTCTCTTGAAGCCCTTTGCCTGTTTGTGATGAGATTATTTGTTGTTTATTTGTAGAGTTCTTTATATAATGTAGATACTAATCTTTTATTGAATTGTGGTTTGCCATTTTTTTCCTATTTCAGAAGGACATAGGGATAGGGTGACCCTAGTGAAAAGTACTTGCTTCTACTGAGTCAGAACGAAAACTATAAAAAAATAAAGATGCACACATTTTGCCCATGTGAGGCATTTATCAGAGGGATGACCAGCATTTATCAGAGGGATGACAAGCACTTCAGTTCCTTGTATACAGAATGTGTTATGTACGTGCCTCCTCTTACCATGGAAGAACATGTTCTAAGACCGTAGTTGATACATACATTGCTATAGTCATGTTTAATTTATAAATAGGTACAGTAAGAAATTAACAACGAATAATATAGGACATTTGTCACAGTGCACCAGGTTAAAGGGTGTAAACTTATGAAATGTTTGTATTGACATCTTTGCTTGCGTGCTTGCTTGCTTGGTTCAGACAGGCTCACATTCTGTACTTGGAGGGGCTGGGAACTTACTCTGTATTCCAGGCTGATATGGAGCCCTGTGGGAATCCAGCCTCAGCTTCAGAGTATGGGTGTCCTTGGGCTCCTAAAACCGCAGCAAGTGACCCCATGAGTGGCAAAGATTCCTGTATCAGTACTCCAGGTGTGGTGGCTCCAGGGTCTCAAAGCGCCAATGAACTTTTCTCATTGTCTCTTTATGAATTTGCTATGTTTTCACTTAGGGGACACAGTTACAGTGACCACAGTGTCCCCTCATTTACTCTGTTGGATGTGGAGAGAGTACAGAAATTTTGTCCTAAACCTATTATCTGGAATAAGAAAATATTCGGTTCAAAAATATGGGTTAATTTACAATTGCTGGGCAATTTAGAGGGCTAGGAAGAACGTGCCACACTGTTTAGAAATGTTTTTCTTGGGACTGGAGAGATGGCCTAGCGGTTAAGAGCTCCGACCGCTCTTATAGAGGAGCCGGGTTCGATCCCCAGCACCCACATGGCGGCCGAGAACCGTCTGAAACTCCAATTCCAGGAGAACTCCAGTTCCAGGGGAATCCGACACCCTCTTCTGACCTCCGCGGCATTGCACGACATGGGTGCACACACTTGCATGCAGACAGTACATTCATACGCATACAGAAATAAATAAAAATTAAAAAAAAAAAAAGAAATGTTTTTTTTGGGGCTGGAGAGATGGCCTAGCGGTTAAGAGTGCTGACTGCTCTTGCAGAGGACCCGGGTTTGATTCCCAGCACCCACATGGTGGCTAAGAACCATCTTTAACTCCAGTTCCAGGGGAATCTGACGCCCTCTTCTGACCTCCGCGGCATTGCATGACATGGGTGCACAAACCTACATGCAGATAGTACACTCATACACATAATAAATAAGTAAATAAATTAAAAAAAAGAATACAGGGTATGAAATCACATCTTGTTTCAAGATTTTGCTCCACTTTTTCTGATTCTTAGACAGTGGATAAGTCAGGTCACCTCTCTGGAATTGATAATGCCTCAAATGTTTGTGAAAATGAAGTAAGTATCACTGAGAAGCTCTGAAGCTCTGGTGATACTGGTACTGAAACTTATTGTTAGATGATTCTGGAAACTCTTAACTCAGTGGTTCCTATTGCAGCTCAATAAATGTCATTTATTTAGAGTCAGTATGATAAGATGACTACCCACAGACTCAGGGCCAGTTTGGACTGACAGATAAGGACGCTTGTAGTGAATAGATGATGTGAGAGCTGTATAACTCTGCCAGGGAGGAAACGAGTGACTGTGGCCAACCTCTGAACTTGGACTAAGGCTGCTGTGGATTGAATGTTTGCATATGTCAGTGCGCTAATCCTTAGTGTGGAGATGTTTGGAGGGGAGGACTTTGGGGGGTATATTAGCTACTTTTCTGTTGCTGTGTTTTATCATGAAGGCAATTCACAGAAGGAAGAGTTTATTTATCCAGGGGACAAGAGTCCATCATGGTGCAGAGTCCTGGCAGCAAGTGGCCGGCATGTTGGCAAGAACAGGATTTGGAGAACTCACATCTTGAACAGCAAACATGAAACAGAACGAACTGGAAGTGGGCCAAGCCATGAGCTTTCAAAGCCCACCTCCAGTGACGTACTTCCTTCCACAAGGCTACCCGTCCTAGACTCCATGGCCTCCCAGTGCCACCAGCGCGGTACAAAGTGTTCACATATTATGTGAACACTATGGGGGTCATTTCTCATTCAAACTACCATGGGAAATAAAATTTAAGTTGTGAGGACTGGGCTTATGAGTAGTATTAGTGTGTGTGTGTGTGTGTGTGTGTGTGTGTGTGTTTGCCCATGCATGTGGAGGTTAGAGGTCATGTTGTGTTGTCCATCTTGTTTTTTTTTTTGAGATGGCGTCTCTGATTGTCCTGGAACTCCCTAAATAGGTCAGGCTGGCTGGCCAGCGAGCCCCAGAAATCCACTAGTCTCCGCCTCTCCAGCTGGGGTTTTAAATATGTGCCATTGTATCTGGCTTCTTTCTTTTTCTTTTCTTTCTTTCTTTCCTTCTTTCTTTCTTTCTTTCTTTCTTTCTTTCTTTCTTTCTTTCTTTCTTTCTTTCTTTCTTTCTTTCCCTTCCTTCCTTCCTTCCTTCCTTCCTTCCTTCCTTCCTTCCTTCCTTCCTTCCTTCCTTCCTTCCTTCCTTCTTTCAACTTGGGTTCTAGGGATTGAACTCAGGTTCTTATACTTGCATAACAAGTACTTTAACAATGGAGCCATCTCAACAGCCTGGTTAGTGCCTTTTAATTTTTTTAATTTTTTTATTTTTTGATGTTTTCAAGATAGGGTCTCCCTGTAGCCCCAGCTGTCCTGGAACTCACTCTGTAGACCAGGCTGGCCTTGAACTCACAAAGATCCGCCTGCCTCTGCCTCCCAAGTGCTAGGATTAAAGGCGTGTGCCACCACGCCCGGCGGTTAGTGCCTTTTTAAAGAAGAGATGGGGAGCTGATAATCTCAGTGTCTTCCACATGAGTAAATAGAAGAATAATCTGTGAACTAGACAGACCGCTCTCTTCAGGCTCTGAGTCTGCTCTCACCTCCATCTTGGACTTCAGTCAGGAGCGGTGAGAAGTTAATGTTGAGTAGCTTGACTTGCCGAGGATGAAGACTAGTCAGAATAAATGGTAAGAGAAAAAAATAGAGAAGAAAGGAATTTATAAAGAAGATTCAAAATGAAAAAAAAAAAGTTGTTTGTTGGGCCTCAAAGTAGCTTGGGTTTGGGGTATGTGAAGGGTCTTGTGAGTGAGGGTTAGGAATTGGGATGGTGTGCTGTGGGTTTAGGCTTAAGAGAGTTCAGGTTGAGAAATGTCACTTGGCAGTTGAGTAGATAGGGCGGTCACTGTATTCCAGGCCACAGGTGAGAAGGCACTGGGGGGGGGGTGCGGTTCCTGGGAGACCTCCGGGAGAATAGGTCAGGTGTCTAGGGACTGGAGTGAGGACGGAGGAAAAGGAAGAGAAAGGATTTCATCTTGGATACAGAAAGAACACAGAAGGAAGACCAGATACCAGGAGGGAGATAATGATTTATTGTGGGGACAGCTCATGTTCCAGGTCTGTTCCCATTTCCACAGCTGTGCAACCAGTCCAGTCTCAAACACAGCTGAAGTGTGACCACAGTGACCACAGACCTGCTGCTCTCAGTGGTGTTCAACCTGGGCTAGAGGGACTTGAAGACAGAGGCTGGGGCTACCCAGAGCCTCATTCACTCACGTACCGGAGGGTGATGCTGGCAGACTCCCAACTGTGGGCTCCTTGGATTCCTGTTTCTGTTGGCCAGGGCTTTCACATGTGTGTCCACATGTCTAACGTGCTAGCGCAGAATTTCTCAGGAAGTTCTGGGAGAGGCACATGCAAGCTGTGTGGCTGTTTATGGCCTTCCCTTGTAAGTCATATGGTATCATTTCTGCCTCATTCCAGTAGTTAGAACTGTGTGAGCAAAGCCAGCCAGGGCTCCAGGAGAAGGCGAGCAGATCCACCTTTGGTGGGAAGGCACGGTAGTGAGTGTGGACTCCTGTTTTAAGATGACCACATCTTCGTGTGACATCTATGTAGAAATGGTAGGAGGGGAACATTTCTCAGAGCAAGATCGGCCGAAGGACAGAGTGCAGGCACCTTGGTGTGGGTGATGCTTGAAGTTGTTAAGTTGCTGAGAGAACCCCCCCCCAAAAAAAGTAGAGCAAAAAGAAGGAGAGGTAAGCATGGGCTGTAAACCTTTTGTGGCAGAGATGGGGATGTGTTAGTTAAAAATAGACAGATGTAGGTAGGGTAAAGTGGACAGCAGAGATGGCTTTTTTTTTTTTTTTTTTGCCTTTAAGAAAAATTTTCCCCTTTCTATTGAATTTTTGTGAACTTCATATAATATGAATTTTAATCATATTTAGATCTCCTCTCATATCTACATTCTCCCCTTACTAACTCCCATCAAATTTCTTTATGTTAGAGGCCTATGGAGGCCTGTATGTATATTAAGGCCTATAAAGTCAGGTTTGTGTCCACAAATGACTTCGGTTTTGGTTCATCCACTTGTGTCAGGTCAGCCTACATGCAAGAATCTCTTCCTTAAAGAAGACTGAATTGCCCTTCCCAGCAGCCATGTGTTGTCAGCAGTTCTTCAGGTAGGGCTGCGGTTCCTCACCTACTTCAAGTCTGTGCTGGGATTCTGTCTGGCTTGAGTTTATGTGGGACTTGTGCATGCTGTACGTTCACGAGTAACTCACCAACTGTATGAAAAACTCTGTTTCCTTGTGGCCTTCCACTTCCTTTGGCTCTTATAATCTTCCCACCCCCTCTTCCACAGTGGTCTCTGAGTCTTGGGAGGCAGAAGTTTGATATAGGTGTCCTATGCAGGGATAAACAGAGTAGTAGAGACCAGCTTTGATAATGATGACTCTTGGTAGACAATGTGGGGAGATTTACAGGATGTGGTGTGATGAGAGGAAATGGGAAGTTTGGGTATAGATGGTGGACTGAGCCTGTGGGAACCAGAGAAAGAGGTAGCCACAGAGGGCACTGCTTTCTGTAGGAGCCCAGGGTGCTTGGACAGAAATTTTGGATTGAGTGATGATGCTTCGTTTTCTTAGGTTGAATGATGGTTGTAGCCGTCATAGTGGAGGTGAGAAGTTTGGCCTTTCTGTGTGTGTGTATAAAATGAGCAGAAGACAGAATAACCAGATTTGATACTCTAGTATATGTCACTGGTTAGTTAAGGTGCTTTTTATGCAAAATGTATTTTAATGGTGATATTATAGAGTTTGACCTTCAAAGTAACTCGTCCGTAAGCAGTAATTCACTTTCTTGTGGAGAAAAGCAGAGAAGCACTTATGAAATATTGGCCCAGTGAAAGTATTATATATCCCCTGAGTGGTCTGATCACCAGAGAAGCAGTTTAACATGGGGGTGACATTGAGCAAGATTGGAGCACTGCTGTGATTTTTTTTTTTTTTTCCAGATTTAATTAGCGGCTCATGTAGGTGAAGCTGAGGCTGTGAGAATTCGTGTTCATAGTGATGGGGTTGATCTGTGTGGAGTCTACATTTGTCAAATAGTTGCCACTCAGAGTATTTTTTTTTTTTTTTGGTCTTTTTGAAACAGGGTCTCCTTGTAGCTCCGGCTGTCCTGGAACTTGCTTTGTAGACCAGGCTGGCCTTGAACTCACAAAGATCTTCCTGCCTCTGCCTCCCAAGTGCTAGGATTAAAGGCATGCGCCACCATGCCCGGCTCTCCACGGAGGTCAGAAGAGGGTCTCGGATTCCCCTGGAACTGGAGTTACAGATGGTTCTTAGCCACCATGTGGGTGCTGGGGATCAAGCTCAGGTACTCTGCAAGAGCAGTCGGTGCTCGTAACTGCTAGGCCATCTTTTCAGCCCCATATGAATGTTTTTGCTGGCATGTGTGTAAGTGCACTATGTGAGTGCAATGCCCATAGAGGCCAGAAGATGGCACTAGATCCTGTGGAACTAGAGTTAAGGATGGTTTTACTCACCATGCAGGTATAGTGCTCTTAACCACTGAACCATCTCTCCAGCACCTCACTCTGATTCTTTTCAGAAATGATCTTCATCCTGGAGGGGTAGCTCCCCAGGGAGTCAGTCAGCTCTTTTTTTTCAGGTCATAGCTCACTGGCAGCCTGCGTGCCACAGCTGCCTTACCTGATGGGCGTGAATGGATCACCCTGGCCACTGCTTCAGTTCAGTGAAAACATTCCATTCAGAGTGAAGGCAACAGGACAGATTTCTCTGGATTTGGCAGCTTCCATTTGTTCCTGTGTTAATAGTCCTCTCCCAAACTTCCTGTAGATGACTGATTTGGAAAGCCGAGACAGCCACTTTCTCTGAGTGCACTAGATAACTCTGGATCCCCTCGTAGCCCGAAGCCCCCTGCCACTGTCCCCTTCCCAGCTCCCCCTCTCCTGCCTGCTCTCTTTCTCTTTCAGCCATCCATTTGCAACCATTAACTGGAACTGTAGTGTTTTTGTTTTGCTTCTACTGAGAGATTTCATGCATTTATATAATATGCTTTATGTGTCATATTATTTATTTATTTTTCTGTAGGAATAAGAAAAAAAATCCCCAGGAACCTATTTTGTTCACTTTGTTCATTAATTATTAATTTCATTTGCTGTTTCAAAGCTAATTTAGTTTCTATGGGTGCATGTAATGCTTCTAAATTTAGAAGAAACATTTCAAACTATTAATTGGGAATAAAAAATTCACCCTCTAGACCAACAGAGGAACAAGCAACCATGGCCCTTTCTCTTCTTGACATAAGGATATCATAATTAAAAAAAAGAACTGATTAAAAGTTGTACAAGGGGCTGGAGAGATGGCTCAGCGGTTAAGTGCACTGAGTGCTCTTGCAGAGGAGGACCTGGGTTCGATTCCCAGTACCCACATGGTGGCTAAGAACCATCTCTAGTGCCTCGCATGGTGGTGCATGCCTTTAATCCCAGCACCCGTGAGGCAGAGGCAGAGGCAGGTGGATCTCTGTGAGTTCAAGGTCAGCCTGGTCTACATAGCGAGAGCTCCAGGCCAGCTGGGACTAAAGGGAGACCCTGTCTCAAAAAGACCTAAAAAAAAAAAAGTTATACAAGAAATTTTAAATAGTTTCCCCAAAGGGATTGCAGTCTGGCCCATCCTAGGACACGGGCCTCTGTGGGATTGTCATGTCCACCGTGGCCACTGCCCCTGGGTGGTGGCTCTAGATCTTGAGCTCCTCCTTGGCCGGTTATGGCTGACCTGCTCTGTGGTTTGTCCTGTGGCTCCTTCCATCCACGCTGGCCCTACCCACTCTGAGCCCTTTGCTTGTCCATGCAGTCACCTTTTTGCAATAGCATGTAATGGCTTTAAAAGCCATTCAGATGTGTTCATTTCCGGTTCCTCTTACTACCACATATCTTGATGCTACAGTGAACAAGCACCGTGCTGCTGTGCCCTTCACGGTGTGGCATTCCACACATCTTGGGCCAGTGGTTGGAGAAGGCTAAGGAGGGTGAACGGCTTGTGGAGGGGACCCCTTGGATCCTTAAGCATCTGGAGAACTTGAGGTTTTAATTCTTTTCAGCCAGCACTTTGTGCAGCAGAAGACGTTTTCTTTACTGATGATACTAACTTTTATCAAATTCTTCCTAAATCCTGGCTCCTGTCTGGCAGTCAGTCCTGGGTGGATGTACTTTGTCTTTTCTTATTTACTGGTGAGGGAGTTTAAAGTTAGAGGGACTAAGGACTAACATCATAAAGTTAATGATAAGGAACCCTTATTCTAGATGACTTTCTTATAGGCATACATTTGCCCAAATGGATCTACTTAGTAACATCAAAGTGTGTGTGTGTGTGTGTGTGTGTGTGTGTGTGTGTGTATGCATAGTGCACACACCTGTGTAAAGCCACAGAAAAGCTTCAGCTGTTCCTTCCTTGCCCTTGTTTGCTGAGCCAGTTTCATTGGTCTGGAGCCAGCTAGGCTGGCCGGCCACTGAGCCTGTTTCTGTCTCTACAGAGCTGGGATCCTGAGCATGTATCACCATGCCCAGGCTTCTACATGATTGCTGGGGATAAAAATTCAGATCCTCATGCTCTCAAGGCAAGCACTTTACCCGCTGAGTTACCTTCTCAGCCCAGTAACGTGAAATCTTAAATAAGGGATCTTGATGTGGAATTATTGCGCTAGCCACTGTCGAAATGGTATGACGCTAGTAGCTAGCAGAGGGAGTCTTGTGGTTGCTGTTTGGGAGAGAAAAGTTGTGTGAGGTTTGAAGGCAGGGGAGAAGTGGAAAGTACTGGAAAGGAGGCTCCGTGCCTCTTGCCTGGCCTGCTCAGGGACAGGGATGGTTTCCCTGGGGAGGCAGGACACCTCTGCTAATCCCACTGTCACACAATACAGCACACATCCCCCCCCCCCAGCTTAAGGAGCTCAGGAAGTGACTGACTTCAGTCAGTTGCTGAGTATTAGACAAATCAAAGCAGCTGTACTTCATGTATGTAGTATTTTTTGTGCTTCGAAGTCTTTTTTTTTTGAGATTGGTTCTCATGTAGCCCAGGTTGGCCTCAAATTCATTGTAGAGCTCTGGAAAGCCTTGAACTCCTGATCCTCTTGCGTCCATGAAGTCATTAACTTTTTTAAATTTTGCATCTTTTACATATAACAGTGTAAAAGCAGGTAAAAAAGCATAGCAATAAAATACTTGTTAAAACCAGATTTTAGGCTGGAGAGATGGCTCATTGGTTAAGAGCTCTTGTAGATGATCTGAGTTCAGTTCCTAGCATGAAGTCAGATCCAGGGGGATCCAACACTGTGGACCCCGAGGGCACCTACACACACACTTTAAAATAATAAAAGTAGATCTTAAACCTTAGATTCTTAAAGTTCATTTATATATGAGTTTATTTTTAAAAATTAAATATATATTTTTATATCACTGTGGCCAAAATGCTTGGTAGAAGCAACTTAAACAAAGAAAGGTTTAATATTTATTTATTTTTATTTCTTTTTCTGTGTATGAGTATATTGCCTTCATGTATGTAAGAGCGCCCATGGCATGCCATGCAACGTAAACATTAGAAGAGGGTTTTGGATTGCCTGGATCTGGAGTTGAGATAGTGTTAGCCACCATGTGGGTACTGGGAACTAAACCCAGGTCCTCTGCAAGAGTAGCCAGTGCTCTTAACCACTGAATCATCTCTTCAGCCCCAGAAAGGTTTATTTACACTGGCGGTATAACCTCTCCCGCCAGCCATGCTTCTCACAGTAGTCACCGGCTGGGACCAAGTGTTCAAAAGATGAGTTGGTGGGTGATATTTCAGGTTCAAAGTGAGATTTTCATTGAAGTATTTATTGAAATCTTGGCACACTTAAGCACTCTTGAACAGACATTTATTTGTTAGTGCCCCAAAGTTATTCTTAGTTTGGCGATACATGGACATCAAGGGACAGATGTTCCACCAGAAGTATTAGCACATTCTACTAAAAGTCAAACTCAGGTGAGGCCTCATTTTTTTTTTATTCGATACATTCTTCCACCCTCCTCTCCACACACCCTGTCAGGTCAATGTTCAGGTTCTTAATCACAGGCCCTTACCTGAAACACAGGCAGTTTCCTTTGGCAGCCCTTCAAGATATCAGGTTTCCTGTGTTCAAAGGGAACCTGGGACCTGCCTGTACCTGTTTGCTTTCAAGTAAGACATCCTTAAAGCTGGACTTGGCAGTCTCAGTTTGGGATCTTAAACGTAGTGGGCGTTCTTTTGTGGGACGGTTTGTTGGGAAGGAGGGCTATTTCCATAACAGCGTTTCATACCTGATCTTGGCGCTTTAGTTGGACTGTCATTTACAGTGGGTGGGCTTAATTCCTCCCCTGCATGTGGTCGGCTTCTCCTCCCCCTCCTGAGTCCTCCCTCCATCCCAGGATGGGAAAGGATGAAGAGAGATTTACCTGCTTCTGAGATAGGGAGCCACAAGAGAAGGTTAAGGCAGATGGGTTTTGTTTTTGTTTTCCCTTTCCTAAACTGTTAATGGCTGTTCTGAAGGTGCCACAGAAGCACAGGTACTGGGAAGCTGCCGCCTTCCAGAGTCGGAAGTAGTCTTTGGTAAAGTAACAGAGTGGTGTAGAACTCCTGTTTGTATCGCAAGCTGCTTCCATGGAAGTGCTGAAGCCTCATCCAAAAATTCAGACCTGAAGGCAGTCACATCTGGTGTCGTCCTTTTACTGTCTAACTCGTGTAGGAATGGATATATCTATCACACAGTGATCATGTGGTTATATCTTACATCTTTCAAAAGAGAGTAATACTGGTTGTATAGATCTAATTGACTTGATTTCAGATTTTAAAAAATCTGTAAAGTAGAATAAGGCCTTCCAGTGGGCAGTGGGGGACAGCAGGGCTTGTCAGGGTGGGTGTGAGGAAACGGAGCAACAGGATTAAACCCTGGTAATTATTAGGTTACTTCAGGTAACTTTTTTCCTAAGTGTCTGATTCAGGTAGAATGGAATCTGGTAGTTTCTGGAAAAACTCAGGAACTCCCTGCTTTACGTTTCAGTTTGTTTATGTGACATTTAGTGCAACTGATTCCATTTTGGTTTGCTGTGATCTGTTGGGTTCCAATGCAGGAACTCAGTCCAAAATAATGACTTCTCATAATTTTGTTTAGCATTCCCTGCACTGGGGGCTGGAGAGATGGCTCAGCTCTTAAGAGCACTGTCCGTTCTTGCAGAAGACCCCGGTTCGATTCCTAGCACCCATATGGCAGCTAACAGCCGTCTGTAAACTCCAGTTCCAGGGGATCTATCACCCTCTTCTCACTGCTGTAGGCCTTGCATGACATGGATGCACCTACCTACATGCAGGCAATACACTCATATACAGAAAATAAAAATAGTAAGTAAAGATTTTATAGAAATTATTTGTGGTTTTTTTCAAATTTTATTTTTTTATTTACTTATTTTTATTTTTTCTGTATGAGTGGTTTTGCCTTCATGTATAAATAAACCCATGTTGTGCAGTGACCACGGAGGCCAGAAGAGGATGTTGGAGCCCTTGGAACTGGAGTTATGGATGGTTGTTAGCCTCAGTGTGGGTGCTGAGAATTTAACCCAGCTCCTCAGGAAGGGGAGCCAGTGCTCTTAACCACTGAGCCATCTCTCCAGCCATCCATTTTTCTCAAATTTTAAGAGGTAAGGAGCACTTTTTTTTGTGAAGTTTTCTTTTTATTCTTTTGGATAATTGGATATTCTTATATGAAGCTATAATTATATTGCTTTTTGCTACTTCTCTGGGAAAAGAAGCTTCTTAAGTGGATACAGCTATAAATTTGGCCCAGTTAAAGGAAGTAAAAAGTTGTCCAAATAATGAGGATGAGACCTGCATTTGCTTTTAGTTAAAAAAAGAAATTATTATTTTTCCTATACAATGGAGAAACGAGGCCCAGATTGTTGAATGGTGCACAGCTGTTTCTTTGTAGCTTCACAGGGACTTTGAGCAGGGGTTCTTCGCTTGTATCAAAGTAGAATGGGTGATGGTGACCTTCCCGTATCTAAGAGAAGAAAGGTTGGACCCTGAGTTGCTGATGTTCACAAATGCAGGACTGAAATGTGCTTTTATTCAGCTTTTCTCCCAGTGAAAGTTGAAGAGTTCTTGTTACATGGTGCTAAACTTTCACTTGATCTTTATCAGAAAGTTAAGGAAGGATATCAAGGTTGTTCTAGAAATTGGCTTTTAAAGGGCTTGGGATGTTGCTCATTTGGTAGGGTATTTACATAGCATCAGGGCCTGGGTTTGATTCCTAGTCGGGTATAAAGCTGGTGTGGTGGTGTCTCAGCAGAGGAGCAGAAACTCATGGTTATCCTTGGCTATATAGTGAGTTCTGAACCGAACCTGGGATACATAAAATCCTGACTCAAAAAAGGTGGGGGGCCACTGGGGATGCCACTCAGTGGATCAAACAATTGTTGCTGTTTCAAGCATGAGGACTAGAGTTCAGATCCCCAGAACCTTGTGAAAGTCAGGCAGGCATGGCAGCCTTCTGTAGTCCAGCACCCGAGAGGCAGAGACAATGGATCCTGGTGGCAAGTTGGCTAGCTAGAGTCGATGTAATTGGAGATTCCAGGTTCATAGAGAGACCCTGCCTCTGTCAATAAAGTAGAGAGCAATTGAGGAAAAAACCCAACGTCAACTTCAGGGCTCTGCATGCATGTGTGCATACACATAAACCTGTATATATGCAGAAGTACACACTATAGATGTAAATGCATACACATAAACCTGTATATGTGCACAAGTACACACCACAGATGTAGATGCGTGCACATAACCCTGTATACACACATAAGTACACACCAAAGATGTATATACGTACACATAACCCTGTATACACGTACAAGTACACACCACAGATGTAGACACGTACACATAAACCTGTATACATGCACTAGTACACACCACAGATGTAGATGCATACAAGGAAGTATTTTAGAAGTGGAAAATTCATAATCAGATTTGTTTTTATATTTGGAGCTAGGGATCTTTATGTCCTTCTGACTGGCATGGAGTTCATGATCTTTGTGCCTTTCCTCCTAAGGGCTGGGATTATAGGCATGCATTACCACATTTGACAGGAAAGTCATACTTCTTTATAAATGCTGTTTAGTTTTAATATCTGGTTTAGAACATAATTTATAGAAATTAGTAGATAAATTGATAGATTGCTTCTAACAGCCATTTCTTAACCCAGGATTAGGTATCATGAACCTCATTATTTTTATGTTTCAGTAAATCTTATTTCAAACAGAGTCCTCACTGCATTTGTAACATTTATTTTTAAATATATATTTTTTATTATTCATTTATGTGTATGAATGTACTGTCTGCATGTAGGTTTGTGCACCCGTGTTGTGCAATGCTGTGGAGGTCAGAAGAGGGTGTCGGATTCCCCTGGAATTGGAGTTACAGACGGTTCTCAGCCGCCATGTGGGTGCTGGGGATCGAACCTGGGTCCTCTGCAAGAGCAGTTGGCACTCTTAACTGCTAGGCCATCTCTCCAGCCCTGTAGCATTTATTTTTATCTTCAAAAATTGGCAGTTAAGGTCTTTTTTTTTTTTACTTCTGCCTATGAAGTTAATGTGTGTGTGTGTGAGTGTGTGTGTGAGTGTGTGTGTCTCCAGGCCCTGCAGTGATGAACAGGTGTGGTCCGGGCTTCCAGGCGTAGTGCCGATCTTCTCTTAAGGGTTATTGCTTAGCTCTCAAGCTCCTGCTCTTGTGGCCTTTGCCCTGCTGCCCCACTGAACAGCTCCAGCAAGTTGAGGGACGCCAGCAGGGTCTGTGGGCGCAGCTGGTTGTTGCCGTGTGTATAGCGCTAAAGCTTCAACAAGACAACAAAAGAAGTTCTAACTAGCTCTCCCCAGACAAGGTCTGCATTGTTCAGACGCTCTCTGCTGTGGTTGCCAGCTGTCCTTCTTTACAGTTGCCCGTTTGTCATGCACTCTCCTCAGAAGACACCAGCAAGGCCAACTGAACTGTTGGGAATTAGGAGAGAAATCTCTAGTGGGTGTGTTTCCATGGTCCCCATTGCTCCGCAGCTCCTGGACAACTTCAGTCTCCTGGCTGCAAGCTTTTCATCTACCACAGACATAGGGCTAGCCTCCTTATCACCTGCAACATCATAAAGTTGTTCCTTCTTACTCAGGAGCAATGCACAGACTCTCCTTGTTTAAAAAAAGGGACTCACCGGGCGTGGTAGTGCACACCTTTAATCCCAGCACTCAGGAGGCAGAGGCAGGTGGGTTTCTGAGTTCAAGGCCAGCCTGGTTTATAGAGCAAGCCCCAGGCCAGCTGGACTAAAGGGAGACCCTGTCTCAAAAATACTAAAAAAAAGGGTGTCTAAAAATATAGTTGGGGGCTGGAGAGATGGCTCAGAAGTTAAGACCACTGGCTGCTCTTACAGAGGATCCGGGTTCAGTTCCCAGCACCCACAGGGTGGCTAACAACTGCCTGTAACTCCAGTTCCGGGGGACTTCGATGCCCTCTTCTGACCTCCATGGGGATTGCACGGCACAGGTGCATCTATGTACATGGAGACAATATACTCATATACACAAAATAAAATAGTAAAATATTAAAAATATATAGTCAAAACTGAGAGACCTTAGTTGGGCAGTCATCTCTTTGCAATCTCTGCCTGCCTGTAGGGACCAGGGCTTCCCAAGCATTAGGAACATCTGAAGGACACAAATATCAGCTCCTTCCACAAAGTCTGACTCAGAAGTCTGAGGTCAGGCCTGAGAATGTGCATTTTGAGCAAGTTTCTAGATGCTGCTGCTATTCAGGGACCACAAGTGATAACACTACATACAATTGCTCCCAGGATTTTTTTTGTGTGTTGGTGGTGTGTGGTGTGTGTGTGTGTACACTTTTTGGTACTTTGGTTGTAGTTTTATGGTATCTGGGTTGTCTTCAGTTAATTGTAAGAAGAGTCTTCTAGCATTTGAGTAGATATATTAGCTTAGAAAGCTTGCATCTCGATGAAACTATAAACAGGACTTTCCTCAAAGTCTTGCAAAATCATATTTATTCTCGCTGACTTTGATAAGCGTGTTCTTGAATATACTAGATTGTGCCACGCAAGAGACCTATTGGTGTGGATACGTATAAAGTTGTGTCGAGTGTGTGTAGTGTGGTGTGTGTGTTTGTGTGTAGTGATTGAGGATTGAATCCAAAGGGATCTCATGAGAGAATGCTATCAATCACACACACTTAAGTGTAGGTACTCCTACCAACTTCTACCAGGGCTACCCAACCCAGCTTTCCCTTTTGATGATGATCACGTCGTAACAAACATTATTTCCTGGTTGTCATGTAGTTAATTGGTAAGCCTGGGTAGTTAGGTCTCCATGTATGTTAATGCATGTGTGTTGGTGCAATGCCACAGAGCCGCTTTAACAAACATGTACGGGCCATCAGATTTCCTTGGAACTTGAGCTACAGATAGTTGTTAGATGCGCCAATATGTGGGTGCTGGGAAATCAAATCGCTCAGGTTTCTTGGTCACAAGAAGGCAGGCCGTGTGTGCTCTAGAACCACTCGAGCCATCTCTCGAAAATAACCATTGATCGACCTTTTACGAGGGCAATTGATATCATCATTGCCTTTTTCCTTTCTCATCTAGCGTCAATGTAATCGGACTCCACGCACAGAGTGCCTTTCTGGTATAGTCTAAGATGCCTGTTGCAACTGTCATCTCTTCCAGCCTGTATGGGTGCACATTTCTCAGAGTTTATTCAACTTAATGTCCTAGAATTTAATTTAATTGTCTGATACTATGGCCATCTTGTAACTTCTTGTCTAGTAACAGTGTTTGCTGAATTAATGTTTAAGATATTACAAACTTCTTTATTGCCTGAAAGCATAAAAAATGTTGTAACATGTCACCTTGCAATAGGAGAAGAGCATGTTTGTGCAATGTTGTTGTCCGAGCTATGCATCGAAGGATGAAGTTAACACTGGATCATAATGAAATTTTAATTTCATTTCTGGGCTGATAGATACAGACATGGTTTTCTGGTGTTCGCACACGCTGCAAGCCCAGGCCATTAGGTACCATATTGTCGTGTTTACTTTCCAATTTGGAGCTCAGAGTTGCTATGAAATCAGAACAATTTCCTGGCTAGATCCTTTAAAATATTTAATCTGTAATGGACTTTGGACTGATGGCCACATCCTCATCCTAATTCTTTTCAATAGTAATATGATAATTATATATATATAGCTAGTGTAGTATTTATAATCATACATATTATTTTTATAATATATATATTTTTTTTTTTTTTTTTTTTAATTAATTTCTCTTTATTCTTCAGAATTTTGTATATATATTTAATATATAATAACTTGACATATATATATATTAGCCATATAGATTTTAATAATATGATATAGGTTCAAAATCAATATTAATTAATTATAGTAATTATATTACTCTCAGAAAAAATATTCAATGGACTATTAAACAAATAAAATATCAAATCAATACATTTTTTACATATGTCGTGTATGATATATCTGTATAATGAGTTATAATAAACAAATACACCATACTAACCGCTTCTAAAACATATTTAAATTATGTGTTATAAATTTCCTTACTAATAGTTTATGCGTATGATGAGATACTATGTCGCTGAGTGCCGGCACCGTGATTCTATAGGTAAGTCACTTCTAGAAGAGTGTTTAGGGTCTCACGTGCGTTTTTTGTTTTGATTGTTTCTCTTTATTCTTTTGGCATTTTGTATGATATAATTGGGCTTTCTGGGGTACGCCCAGGTTGGCCTACAACCCCTAATGTTATAACCCTCCCTCTGTCTCTTGGTCTCGGTCAAGTCTTGGGAATTAATAGTCTTACATGCTAACTAGCTGAAGTGGTCAGGGGTTTCAGGTAATCTTCAGGTCCACATTGGCTGGAGAGCAGGAGATCTCATGTAGCTTACGGACTCAAGGACCTGGATACTTGCTTTCTGTGACACTGACGCACGAAATTTGACCGTCTAGATCTGATTTTCCTTTCTCTTCTTCTACAAAGTGCGTGGCACTCATTACAGTGTGTAGTACCGACTATGTACCAGGAGATCCTAGCATATTTTATATTATAAATAGTAACTTTTTTATGTTGTACCTCGGATGCCTTATGTCTTATGTTGTCAGTATAACCATACAATGAGTGCAGTTCCATCAGCAGGACCGTAAAAGAGGGTAATACGATGGTCGGCCGACATGGGATGGAACTGAGAAGTGAGCAATGTGGGGGCTGGGATATTCAACCTGGGCTTCTGTAAGACAGTAGTGCTACTTAACCGCATGGAGACCACGAACCATCTCTCACAGGCACCCAGTGTAATTGTTATTTAAGTACGCACCAAACTTTTTTCCAACCCAGCTGTTGAATACTATTGTTGTGTTTTGGGTCTTTTGAGAGCAGGGTCTTTTTTCTTTATTCGGCAGGTGCCAGTAGTCTCAGTCTAACTCTCTGTATGACCAGGCTGGCCTTGAGCTTACAGAGGTCCATGTGCTTCTGCCTCTGCCTCTGCCTCTGCCTCCCACCAGCCCAGCTGTCTCTGTGAAGCCTTCTGCTGGCACACGACATGTCCTCCTAAACAAGTCTTTTTGTTTTTTTTTTTTTTTCATCCACTCTGGCAGTGCTGTGCTACATGAGTTGGGCAGATGTTAGGGAGGCCCAGAGTCACAGGTATGCTGCTAAAGGCGTGAGCACTTAACCAGTCCCTGAAGGTCTTTCACGATTCTTCAATGGATGGATTAAATTCTAAAGCTAGGGAGGGGAGGCAAGAAGGGAGGGAGGGAGGGAGAGAGGAGGGAGGAGGGACGGAGAGAGTAAAGGAGAGCAAGAGAGAAAGGAGAGAGGAGAGAGAGGCTAAAGTAGATAGATGAAATATATGATAGGGCGCAGTTGTAGGCTTCCCCCACTGGCACGTTTTCATGTTATTTTTTAATTTTTTTTTTTTTTGTGGGCTGGGAAGAGTGCCGGTCAGGATACATTGTGTAACGGTTGATTAAGAGCCCACTATTGGCTTGCTCTTGGCAGTAAGACCCAGTTGAATCCCAACAACCCACTCGGTGACTACACACCTGTCCAGATTCCAGGGGGACTCTGACAACTCCTTCCTCTGTCCCGTAGTATGTATTTGTAGAGATATCAATGGAGATTTGGTTCTCACCCAAGTTAAGGTGTATTTCTGTTGTTCTCTTAATAGAAGGTTAGAGTGTGATGTTGCCCTGATATCTTAAGTATAGGAGCCATATAATGTGGTGTCACGTGCTACAGGGAGGTCAGATAGAAGGTGATCCTTGAGCCCATCGAAAGCACGTATTTAAGAGCTTTGGTAAAAGTGGCGATCATACACCATAACCTAGAAAATGACGATAGTTAAGGCAAATAAGCTTCATAAATCTACATTTGACTTTGTTTTCAGTATGTTAGCTCTTAATTGGTATATGTGAACCATACCACAAAGAGCACATGATGTGTAGAAGGAGGCGTCGATAATCACTATCAGCACGAGAGAACAACTGATTACACCCATAATCAACACAAATTGCATTACAAGCCAGTTCATCAAAAATGCGTACACACAAATATCCAGATTAATAGATATAACTCGCTAGATAACTCTATCGGACAAAAAACCTTAAGCCACAGAAACCAAGGATTCTAACAAATAAAAAAATTCTTAAATCCACTGTGAAAAGGATTTTGGAGGAGCGATCAGCAAGAATGGCAACTCCAATGCTGCGATGGATTGGGATATATAGTAGATAGTGCATCCTTACCTCATACTAGTGTCATGATTTAATATGCGTATCCATCATTCCCAGATGTTTCTTCCAAGCGGAAAAAATCTCTTAAGTTTCTTTGGAACAAAGACGAAAAGAGGCCGCGATGAGCCAAGGAACACCTCGAGTGAAAAGAGCATACTGGGGGGATGGCGTATAAGCCTTGAGAAGAAATACCAGAACTGGAGTTAAGGACAATAGTTTAGGTGCCATGTGGGTGCTGGGAACTGAACCCCATTCTTTTGTAAGAGCATCCAGTGCTCTTAACAACTGAGGCATCTCTCCAGCCTCACTTTAAAAGAGAGCCTCCTGCTAGGCGTGGTGGTGCACGCCTGTAATCCCAGCACTTGGGAGGCAGAGGCAGGCGAATCTCTGTGAGTTAAAGCCAGCCTGGTCTACATAGTGACTCCAGGCCAGCTGGACTAAAAAGGGAGACCCTTGTCCCCAAAAGACATACAAGAAAAAATAATACCAATAAATAAAATAAATTAAATAATAAATAAATAATGAGACTCCCTTTCAACAAAACCAACCAACCAACCAACCAACCAAACACAAACAACAGGAAAAAAGATATATTCTATAATAATAAAAGACTTTATTATTAGATTCACTTTCTTCCTTTTGTCTCAGTGAAATCAGCCAGCCGCGTAGAGGAGCAAGATGCAATGTCATTATAGGCTTTTCTAGTTTCCCTCCTATGTTCCTATCTAATGCCTGTCTGCCTGGATTGCCTTGAAGGAAGAAACATTCTTGCAATTCTTAAGAGCCTCCCTTCTGTCCTTGGAGAACCTGCTAAGGTCCTAGGGGAAGAGAGGCAGGGAAGGTGCCCTTGAGGGTCAGCACAGTCCTCCTGAAAATGTGTTCCATCTTCTGTGGTGACAACTTCCTTCCTGCCTGCCTGCTTAAAGATCGCTTGCCATTATGATCTTCAAGAGATTCTCCTCTTCTGGCCACACGCTGAGCAAGATGACTGTCTGCCTGCTTCGTGGGAGAATCTGATTTTCACTCTAGTTTTCAGGCTGGGCAGAGGGACCTGTCAGGAAACCTCTGAGATGTGAGAATAACCCTGATGTAGGACAGCAGAATGTGCACAATTGTTGCATCCAGCCTTTCCAATCCAGAGTGCCCCCTAGGAGGTCTCAGCTGAGCCAGAGCTGTTCAGTGTCAGTCTATGTGCTTCGTGGAAACAAATGGAAAAGTAACCCACAGAGTGACTTACTTCAATTTGAATCCTTTCCACACAACCAAGATGTAAATGATTGTTAGGTTTTAAGTAGATACTTTTGGTTTATTAGTTTTTTGCTTGTTTGTGGTTTTTTTTTTTTTTTTGAGACAGGGTCTCCCTATAGTGACAGCTGGCCTGGAACTTAACCAGGGTGGCCTGGATCTCACAGATCCCCTGCTGGGATTAAAGACCTGTGCCACTACACCCAGCTATTTTGTTTGTTTAGTTTACTGGATCAGGTGCTAAGGAGGTTGAAGTGAGCAGAAAACTTTGAAGATACTGAATGCCTTGTAAGCAATTGACATGAAATAAAAGCCATAGAAAAGGGACAGTCTTAACACCTACCTGTCTACCCCACAGCCAGTTGTGGACACCCCCTTTTGGGGCTTGCTTCAGAGAATCTGACAGGAGAGGTGTCTGGGAAGGAAGGATGGGGGCTCTGAGTTGTGCATGCCTCTCATGACCTTCCCCCAGAAGCCTCCTGTTCCAAAACCTAATAAATATTTAATGGAGGAGGAGGCATCTGTTGGTCTTGCCGCGTTGCTATGGAGAGGTGGCTCTCATCTCACTTTGTGACAAAGGCAGGCTTTCAGGGACAGAAGTGAGAGCAAAAGGTCATTCAACCTCAGCTCCAAGTGACTTCCTTATTCTGGTGATGGTTGATGGGTTTCTTTGTAGTCTCCATGTCTAACATTTTTAATAGCACAGGATTTTTAAAAGTACTATTTTATTGTATTTGGAATTTGACTTCAGTTCCAATTATGAAATCACAACTGTGTATAGTGATACAACTAAGATGTACTTTACTGATTATTTCCAATATTATAAGAATGAATACTAGGCATAGTATTACAGAACATTAAAAAATCTTTGCCTGATAAAGACTGCTTTCATTTGAAGAAGCCTGGTTGCTCTCCCTGATTCTGACTAGACCTTGAATAATTTTTTTTTACCTTGAATAATTTTTAATGCTAGTTTCAAAATTTGCCATGTATAATTTAAAATTTAAATTATTCTACATATGTCCCACTCAAAAGATCAACTAATAATTTGACTTTGAGAATGATTTTAAATGTTCATCTTGCTTCTTCCTTGGGAAAGACCAAATGGTAGATCATGCCTGTGAAGCAGGAGGGCCTCGAGGACCCGGGGGGTCCAGGCTTGGGAGGGGGGCCCAGGCTTGGGAGGGGGGGCCCAGGCTTGGGAGGCTGGGGCAACTTCTTTGGAGGATTTAGTAGCCATCTCTGGGCCATGGTTGGGCTGGAGCTGGGGTCTCGGTTGGGTTGCGGGGCTCTTAGAGGCAAAGCTGAAGACAAGGAGTGGATCCCTGTCATTAGCTGGGCTACCTGGTCAAGGACATGAAGATCAAATCCCTGGAGGAGATCTACCTGTTCTCCCTACCCATTAAATCTGAGATTATTGACTTCTTCCTGGGAGCATCCTTTAAGGATGAGGTGTTAAAGATCATGCCAGTGCAGAAGCAGACTGGGGCTGGCCAATGGACCAGGTTCAAGGCTTTCGTCGCTATTGGGGACTACAACAGCCATGTTGGTTTGGGTGTTAAGTGCTCCAAGGATGTAGCCACTGCAATTCGAGGGGCCATCATCTTGGCAAGCTTTCCATTGTCCCTGTGTGGAGTACTACTGGGGAAATAAGACTGGCAAGCCCCACAGCATCCCATGCAAGGTGCCAGGCCGCTGTGGCTCTGTGCTGGTGCGCCTCATCCCTGCCCTCAGAGATACTGGCATCATCTCTGCTCCTGTGCCAAAGAAGGTGCTGATGATGGCTGGTATTGATGACTGCTACACATCAGCCAGGGGCTGCACTGCCACCTGGGCAATTTCACTAAGGCCACTTTTGATGCCATCTCTAAGATCTATGGCTAACTGACCCCTGACCTTTGGCAAAAGACAGTCTTCACCAAGTCTCCTTATTAGGAATTCACTGGCTATCTTCTGAAGACCCACACCAGAGTCTCCATATAGAGAACCCAGGCTCCTGCTGTGGCTAATACCTAGGGCTTTTCTATGAAAAAAAATAAAGTGAGCCTGGCCTGGTGATGAATATCTGTGAGTTCAAGGCCAGCCTGATGTACATAGTGAATTGTAGGGCAACCGAGGCTGAAGGGAGACCCTATCTCAAAAAGATAACTAACTAAATAAATAATAGATTGAATGAAATCAATTAAAAATGTTTGTGATGGTTAATCCTGGGTGTCAACTTGACTGGACTAAGGAACAAACAAGAGAAAAAGGATCTTCGGATCGGACTACCTCAACCCTGATGGCCCACCCCAAATGTGGGCGTTACCTTCTGCCGGCAGGCAGTATAAAAGGCCATGGCAGAGGGAGCTGATCCCTTTTTTCCTGCGGCTTGCCTCTCTCTCACTGGTGAGTTTGTCTTGCTGCTGTGATCAACCCTTCGGATCCCAGTGTATACTGAGACTGGCAGATCTCCTGGAATCCATCACGCCTTCAGCACCAGATTGGGACTACTGAGACATCCAGCCTTGTGGACTGAGCAGTTCCCTGGATTCTCAGCCTCTCCAGCGTGGCGCGGCTACTGTTGGACTCCTTGAACTCTGTCACGTGAGCAAATCAATAAATTGTATATAGCTATATATTCGTCCTGTTGCTTCTGTTTCTTTAGAGAACTCTGACTAATACAATGTTCATCTTTATTATATTTCATGATTACAAGACTGTATCATAATCTTTTATTTTGTAATTATTTTTATTTTATGTGTATGAGGGTATTGCCTGCCTGTGTATAAGTGCACCTGTGCTGTGCAATGCCTATGGAGGTCAGAAGAAGGCATAGGATCCCCTGGATCTGGAGTTACAGAAGGTTGTTAGCCACCATGAGTGGGCTGGGATTCAAACCCGGATCCTCTGCAAGAGCAGCCAGTACTCAACCACTGAGCCACTTTCTAGCCTCCATAAATAAGTTTTTTAATTAAAAACTTTATTGGAGAAAAGGTTTTGCTGTGTCGTCCAGGCTTACCTAAAACTCCTGGGCTCAAGCCATCGTTCCGTGTCTGCCTCCTAGATAGCTGGGATCACAGGTACTGCACATAGCATAAATAACATTTTTCTGAAAGGTATTTTGGTTCTTTTGGTCAGCTTTGGTACCAATACAATGGAGTGTGCATTAAAATCTTAACATTTAACACATTTATTTCATGTTGAAATGAAACCATCTAATTCTTGGTGGTTTTTTTATGATTTTTACCTCCTTAGTCTCCTAGGGTCATGTGATATTTAGAAAGTTGTAGAAATGTTAATCCTAACATTGAGGGTTTTGATGGGTGGGCTTAAGGAAGAGTATTCCAGATGAAAGTGGTACGGAGATGTCTGAGTATCTGTTGTTGCATAACATATGATCTCTAAACTCAGAATCTTAAAAAACTTCCAATACTTCTTATTTCACATGGACTGTGTAGTTGAGGAGCCTGGGGCTGGCTAGCTCACTAGTTTTAGCTCAGTATCTTCTGTGTGGTTTCAGTAGAGCTGTTGGCTAAGACTTCTGTCTTCCAAGTCTCTCTGGGGCTAGAGGGATCAGGTTCCTTAATTCTCCTGGATGCTTGCTGTTGGAGGGATTGGGTTCCATTGACTCTCCTGGATGCTTGCTGTTGGAGGGATCAGGTTCCATCCACTCTCCTGGATGCTTGCTGTTGGAGGGATCGGGTTCTATTAACTCTCCTGGATGCTTGCTGTTGGAGGGATTAGTTCATGGACTCTCCTGGATGCTTGCTGTTGGAGGGATTAGTTCATTGACTCTCCTGGATGCTTGCTGTTGGAGGGATCGGGTTCCATTGACTCTCCTGGATGCTTGCTGTTGGAGGGATCAGGTTCCATCCACTCTCCTGGATGCTTGCTGTTGGAGGGATCAGGTTCCATTGACTCTCCTGGATGCTTGCTGTTGGAGGGATCAGGTTCCATTAACTCTCCTGGATGCTTGCTGTTGGAGGGATTAGTTCATTGACTCTCCTGGATGCTTGCTGTTGGAGGGATTGGTTCCATTGACTCTCCTGGATGCTTGCTGTTGGAGGGATCAGGTTCCATCAACTCTCCTGGATGCTTGCTGTTGGAGGGATCAGTTCCTCATTTCCTGTGTTCTTTCCATAAGGCTTCTCACCACATGGCTTTCCTCAGAGTCAGTGTTTAAAGAAAGAGAACCCAAGATGTGTATTATTCTTCTAGTCACACCAATCAGGGCTCTTTAAAACTGTTTCTACTCGTCACCCCAATTTGCCCAAGATGCTTTTATATGACCCCCTGTACATAAAATAGGCATAGAAATCAAACATTTACTGATAATCAAAAGAAAATATTAAAAAATTCTTGGTGTAAACATCATTTTATCATTTACTGAGGATGAAAGCAAATTTGCATACTAATAAGATAGTTGTACTTGTTTGTCTAACACAGCACAATCCAATGATATTTGATAATTATGTACTTAGGAATGATGGTACAAAAATATTGTCTTTGCTTTCCAAAATCCAACTATTATTTTTCCAGAAGAGTAGGAAAGTTTGTGCGGTGAAAACACTACAGCTCCCAGCGTACTTCTGAAATATAAACTGTGGTGTTTCAGGCAGTGTTCATGAGCTTTGTGTGGTGTGGCAGCGTGCATGGTGGTTTCGACATGGGTTACCTTGGTACCACATAGAAGGGGCCTATGGAGTATGCAATGCAGTGATCCTTGGGGGCCAGTGAATTGATGTGGTTTGTAGTGTTAGTGGGCAGAAGGTACATAGTCCCTAACTGGGGATCAGGAGCAATATCTGGGAGATGAAACTGATATGTGTCCTGAGTTCTGACTGTAAGTGTGAACATGCCATGGAATTAAGCTTCACGTGGCTTAGTCTAGTAGAGGATATACATTTTGTATGTAACTGTGATCCAAGGTAGAAAGCGATATGCCCAAAGAGGTACGCATTGCCAGTGTGAATATTCACAGGTCACTGAGAGCTAAGGGAGCAGAGCCAGGCTGGTGGGGATGTTGCTCACATTGTTGTAGAATTTTCAGTGAAATCTGAGGTGACCCCTGGCTGGTTGGTTTTGTTAGTGTTGACCCCTTCATTCTTTTTGTTTGTTTGTTTGTTTGTTTGTTTGTTTTGGAGTGGTACTGGCAGTGTTTGGTGCAGCTAAGCCTTTTACTTAAATCGTTATTTAGAATTTACTAGCACATGCAATGGATTCAGGTAACAGTAGGGTCCAGGTGTGTGTGCTTATTTGTGTGCAGGTGGTATGTGTCTGAGTGGTGTTAATTTGAAGTCGCGTGGCCCGTATTCTGGGACACCTTAGCCATTGTTACTTAGGATGGATTACTTTTCAGTAGCTGGCTAATCTCCTTTAGGCCATTAGCAGCTTAGAGACTAATAAGCAAACCCACTAAATACTACTTTATGCCTGAGAAAGAGTCAGTGTTCCTGGAAGAACTGAGCTGTTTTCTCTACTTAACAAGGCGGAGCCTTTCCCAGTGGGTCAGGTTATGTTAAGATTTGATGAGTCAGAAGGGATGTTATTTCAGGGACTATTATAATTAAATTTTACCTCATTTTAATTAACAGATTCTAACATACCTTCCCATTTGGAGGAAGCACAGGTACCTTAGGAGGATCTTTTTTTTTTTTTTTTGGGTCTTTTTTTTTGAGACAATGTCTCCCTGTAGCCCCAGCTGTCCTGGAACTCGTTCTGTAGACCAGGCTGGCCTTGAACTCACAAATATCTGCTGGCCTCTGCCTCTGCCTCCCAAGTGCTAGGATTAAAGGCATGCGCCACCACGCCTGGCGGAGGCTCTATTTCTTAACTTTCAGAGCGACCTCAGCAGAACCCAGGACTCAGGCTCTGTTAAGGGCTCAGTTCTTACCAATAAACAAAGAGAAAGCATTTATAGAGGACATGGGACCAGTATCTGTGTGTCACAGCACATCCAGAGCTGAAAAGGTCTCTAGGGCTTATTGTAAAACAAAGGCATGCTTTGTTGTGTGGAGACCGTACATAGCCTGGCCTTTCTTTCTTTCTTTTCTTTTTTTTGGGTGGGGGGGGGTATTTTTGAGACAGGCTCTCCCTTTAGTCCCAGCTGGCCTGGAGCTCTCTATGTAGACCAGGCTGGCCTTGAACTCATAGCAGAGATCCCCCTGCCTCTGCCTCCTGAGTGGTGGTATTAAAGGCATGCGCCACCACGCCCCTTGGCTTTACTTTCATGTGTAGATAGGAAACTGGAATTATTCAGTGGGAATTCTGCACCTGCTCAATGGGCTGGTTTGTTCACTTTTTTTTGCCCAGGCAGAAGAGCTGGGCTAGTGGCCCCGCCGGGGTGACTGGGAGTCAAGTGTGTCCCCTGAACATCAAGCTCCCCACTTGTACATGTATCTACTAGGATAGTAGGGAGTATTGAAAAAAGCTATTATTTAAAAAATTTTTGTTGTCAGCTGCTTCCATGAGATCTACACTAGTAAAATGTTGACTGTTTCATATGGTGTCATTAGGCACTGTTTTTGAATGCATTTTTTGGTTGTGTGTGTGTGTGTGTGTGTGTGTGTGTATGTGTGTGTGCAGATTCTTGTGTGTGAATGTATGTGGAGGTGAGACAACAAACTGAGGTCTTACTCTTTGGCACAATCCAAGGAGTTTTTGAGGCAGGATCTCTCCTTGGCCTGGCAGTTACCAAGTAGGCTAGGCTGATTGGCCAGTAAGCTCCAGGACCTGCCTGTCTCCACTTCCCTAGCATTTGGACTATAGGCCCAATTCACCGTACCTGAGTTCTGGAGATCAAACTGAGGTCCTCATGCATTTTAGTGACTATGCTAATCCTCCCAGCCCTTGAGTGGTTGTTACCAAGTTGGGAGAAGCTATCCAAATGTTCTCATCCCCATTTATTGTTTGCTATTTTCCAATAGGTGGACTGAGTTTTTCCCAAGGGAAAAATTTACCTTTGCCTCTTAAGTTGCATTTGCCTGTGGTGGGAGGGTAGTTATTAACTGTATTAATCTGCACTGCATACCGTACAGTTCTTAGTTAACATGGGTGCTTGTAATTTTCAGTGCTCTAAAAGGTATGCTCATCTGAAAAACAGTTCCTTTTGTGAAAACACTGCTCTAAGCCACACTTGGGGTACACATTTCTTTTTAGTTTACTGAAAATGTTTCTAGAATCAGATTGCGGTGGTTAAATTGTGGTGGTGGCTGCTGCGCCGCTCTGAAGATACTAGAAACTGCTGAATTGGACTCTTTTTAATCTTTTTTTTTTTCCCCCTTGAGACAAAAGAGTCTCACTATATAGCCCAGGTTATCTTTGAACTCAAAGCAATCCTCCTGCCCCATCTTCCCAAGTGTTGTGATTATAGGGGGAGCCACCATGCCTGGCAAATGGTACTCTTTATAAAGGGTGGTGTGGTAATATTAGAATTATGTCTGAATAAACTAAGAAACAAAATAAAACATCCTAAATGTTACAGTAAAAATCCCCTCATCTCTCGCTTTCCTGTCATTATCTTAGACATGGTGGCCATTCGGTGGGTTATGAATGTTGACCAGTATTGCGGTTTGTTTTCCCATGTGCTAATATAATCCCTGAGAGTGCTTATAATGAGGAAGGCTGGGAAGTCTAAGAAGGTGGTGCCAGCCTTCAGGGAGAACCTTTGTGCTGCATCATCCATCCCATGGTGGGAGGAGGAAGGGCAAGAGAGGACTGAACTGAGTTGTATAACAGATTCACTGTTTTGACCACTGCCCATCTTGTGCTAATGTCATTAGTGCATTCGTTGTAGTAAATCACTCATTGGTGAGTCCTCTTCTTAGGCCCTCCTCTCTAACACTGTTGTATTTGAGATTAAGTTCTCAACACATGAGTTTTGGGGGACATACTCAGACCATAGGAAGTAACATAGTTAAAATAACGCAGAGGTATGAACAGAGGAGGAGGGGTGACAGGCGTAGGAATAAAATAAAACTCTACAGAGCTTGAGGGGCCATGGCAGTGGTGATGGTGATGGTGGCTTAGCAGGGACACTAGAAGCCAGTGAGGTTCCAGGGGGAGTGGCTTCCCATGAGTCTGGGTGAAGGCCAGGTGCCAGTTTTGTGTTTGAAAATTGGGGCATGGTAGTATTTTATGACCCAGATTCTGAGTACCCTGGCATTTTGCATTAGGAGCTGTTTCATGGCAGGGTGTGCTTAAGATTAAAAGATGGATACATTTGGGGGACATGAAGGAGGGATGATATAGAGAGGAAAAATTCCTTAATTTTCAGTGTGACTATCTTTTGGCAGTAAGGTGATAGATAGAAATGAGAGAAGGCAGATGGGCAGGGGCAGGCCGGGCTCTGGGCACCTGCTTGCCAGCTTGGAGGAATATGGTGTCTAGGTACCTTTTTGGGCTTGGGTTCATTTTTTTTTTTGTAACACACATACACACTCACTCACACATTTTGTGACAGGGTCTTATGTAGCTCAGGCTGTCCTTGAACTTGCTCGATAGCCAAGGATAACCTTGAGCTCCTGGTCCTCCGGCCTCCACCTCCTGCGTGCTGGGACCTAGGCGTGCACCCACGCTGGCTGTGCTTTTGTTAGATCTCTATTCTGAGCACATTTCAGTTCCCCAGCTGCTCAGAGCCCACCACTAGTGTCTCATGTATCTGAGGCCTTTTCAGATTTTTAATTATGAGGCACAAAGCAAGTTCTTTGTGAGCACCTGCAGAAGCAGATGAGAAACCCCCTGAAGCCACGTTTCTTCCTCTGAGGACCTTCAGATTCACTTCCTGACATGTTTCATGCAGTGTGGTTTCTGATAGAAGATTCTGCCACTTGGCATTTTATTATCAAAACCAGATACCTTTTTTAAATGTAGTCTTCCGAGAAATATTTAAATTCTCAAGGATCAAGCAGTCTCTTCCCTCAGGAAGACAAGGTTGTCCAGAACTCTTCCAAGCTGTGAGTCCTGATGCAAACACTTCCATCCAAATTACTTTTGTGTTTATGAAAAATAATTCAGGTTCAAGGCAGATGAATTCAAATAGTAGTACAGAGGGGTATGCAATTAAAAGTCATACTGTTTCTCCTTGAACTCTGGCTTCCTGTTATAATCAACCTTGTGAGTGTTTTACCAGAAATATATACAACCACCTGAAAAGTCTTAATGGAAACAAGTTGTGGACATTGCTTTGTGCTTTTCTAGTTTCAAGGAACACACATGCGTGCACGCACACACATTTATTTATTTATTTATTTATTTATTTTAATTTAATTTTTTTTTATGTGTATGAGTGTACTGTCTGCATGTAGGTTGGTGCACCCGTATAGTGCAATGCTGTGGAGGTCAGAAGAGGGCGTCCCCTGGAACTGGAGTTAAAGACTGTTCTTAGCCGCCATGTGGGGGCTGGGAATCAAACCCGGGTCCTCTGCAGGAGCAGTTGGTGCTCTTAACCGCTGAGCCATCTCTCTAGCCTTATTTATTTGTTCATTTAGCTCAGGTGTCCCTAAGCTCACTGTGTAGGTGAGGATGACCTTGAAATTCTGATTCTCCTATCTCTACCTCTGGGATTATAAATACGCACCATTACTGCTGGTTTATAGAGGGTTAGGACCCAGGGTCTTGTGGGTACTAGTAACACTCTCCAACTGAGCTTTATCCCAGCTCCTAAAGTGTATCTTGATTATGTATCTCACACATAGGGATCTTTTTTCAATTGGGTTATAACCATATAATTTCTATAAATTATTGCTATGTAAATTTGCTTTCCAATTCAGTTGCTTTAAATGCAATCCATTGATTTTTTAGTAAATTTACAGCAGTTGTGCAGCTGTTACCACAGTCTGGTTTTAGAATGTTTCTACCACTCTGAGCCTGTTTATAGCCCTCTACATGCTCCACCCATCTATTACTAACCTACTTTCTGACTCTGTGGATTGACTTTACTCTTTTTTTTTAAGGTTTATTTCACCATCAGCTTCCAGTTCATCATGGAAGGAACCCAGGGCAGGAGCTCAGGACAGCAGCGGAAGTATAGATGGCGGAGGAACACTGCTTACTGGCTTGTTCTCTGGCCTGGGCTCAGCCTGCTTTTTTTTTTTTTTGTCTTTTCAAGACAGGGTCTCTCTTTAGCCCCAGCTGTCCTGGAACTCACTCTGTAGACCAGGCTGGCCTTGAACTGACAAAGATCCGCCTGCCTCTGCTTCCCAAGTGCTAGGATTAAATGCGTTCTCCACCATGCCCGGCCTGACTTTACTCTTCTTTTTTTTTTTTTTTTAACATTTTTTTTTTATTGATGCTTTGTGCATTTCATACATCATTTTCCAATTCAGTTCAGGCATATCTCCCCTTCCCTNAGGCTGGCCTGAAAACTTACAAGATCCGCCGCCTCTGCTATCCAAGTGCAGTAGGATTATATGCTTTCCACTGCCCGCCTGGAGCTTTACTTCTTCTTATTTTTTTTTTAACATTTTTTTTTATTGATGCTTTGTGCATTTCATACATCATTTTCCAATTCAGTTCAGGCAATCTCCCCTTCCTTCCCCCCCACCCCCACCCCAACCGAGATCATGCATTCTGCATATGACCGTCCTGCATATCTCTCTCATTTTTTTTTTTTCCATTTTTTAGCTATAAATGATAGTCCATGAACAAGCATCCTTCATGTAAAACCAATTTGCAGGCTTGTGTGCCCAAACCCCCACAGCCCACCTTCCAGCGTGGGGGAGGGTCGTATGTTCAATCAGGTTAATCAAATGAGGGTCCAGACTACATTGCTGTAGTTTCACCCTTCACCCCAATCGCAGCCCTTACAGTGAACAGTGATCCATTTTATGGAGTACAAAAATGTATTTAACTATGCTCTTTCCAAGCAGATTTAGTTTTTGCTGATGTTTAAATAAAACATTGCCTTCCTACTTCTTTTAAAGAAAGGTTGACAAGATTAGAATTATGCCTTTGGGCTATGCTTGCTGAGTGGCAAGTGGATTTTAGCTGAGTGGTGTGTGGATTTTCCATTCTTTAGTGTAGGAAAGGAGAATTTTAAGGCCTGGGTGATCATCTGCATTGGAATGGGAACTGCCTCCAGTTGTCCTGTAGGTGGAAATGCAAGCATTTAATGTGTGTTTTATGGCTATGGGTGAAGTTCCATTAAATATTTACACACTATTGGGGCCATGGGTATGATATTTATTGAATTGTCTACACGAATTTTGTGGAGTATCTAGAAGTCTCTTATCCATCGCGAGGATTCCATGCCTATCAGCATTGAGGAATATGTCGTAGAGGTTCAAGCTGTGTTGGGACCTGATTTTGGACTGTGAATGTGGACCCCATATAGTGGTGTAAATTTAATGGAACTTTCACCACGCTATGGAAAACAACAAATCTGGCATCAACTAGACAATCGAGCACCCACCAAACAAGACAAACCCACCCCAACAACCCCCTCCAAACCCCCCCCAAAGACGTGTTTTAACTCTCTTGCTTCGGCTTTTTAGTCAGTCTTCTTTAGTCAGGCTAGCAATTTTGAAACCCCTGCTGTGATAGCTGAGGTCTGACCTAGTTCTGCCCCCGTGCGGAAAGGAGCCTACTATCGTGTGCGATGAGGGTTTTTTGAGAAGGGGCCATAGAACCGGCGGACTCATAAGAGGGACGGCAAAGGCAAGACGCCGCCCTGGGACTGAGTCCTGGAATTAGAGGCATATGCCACCAGGCCTTGCTGACCAACTGTTTTTTTTTTTTTTTTTTTTTTTTGTCTTTTTGAGACAGGGTCTCCCTATAGCTCTGGCTCTCCTGGAACTCACTCTGTAGACCAGGCTGGTGTGAACTCACAGAGATCCGCTTCCCTCTGCCTCCCAAGTGCTAGGATCAAAGGCGTGTGCCACCACGCCTGGCCCTGTTGTTTGTTTTTAAAGAACAAATTTTAAATAGTGTAATAATAAAGCGCTGTGCATAATGTTACAGTGGGCATTGTTTTCAGAAACCATTTTTAGTCAACAGTGTGTGTGTATAGATGTAATATGTAAACTGACAAGTTTCAGTCAAAGGCTCTAGCCAGCTGTACTCTGTTGTGGGTAGGTAGAGAGAACTGACTGGGATCTGGTAATTCATTGAGATAAAAATGTTCTGGGGTTGGCTGGGGGAAGTTAGCTAGTTGATCTAGGGAAGTGAAAAGGGAAAATGAAACTTCCTGTGTGGTCAAAATAATGAATTATTTTAAATGTTCTAAGCAGGAGGCTTTGGGTGGGTTTTAGTCAGCTTCCCACCTGTTCTCTTGCATGAGTGTGTGTGTAAAGGCTAGAAGTTAATGCTAGGTGTCTTCCTCAACAACTCTGTTTATTGAGGCAGTGTCTTTTGCTGAACCGGAGCTTGCTGGTTCTGGCTAGTTCAGCTAACCGTCATGCCTGCCCAGGTTTTACATGGATTCTGGAGTCCGAACTCTGATCGTCATACTTGTCTAGTAAGTGCTTTGTCCACTGAGCCATCTCCCCAGTCCTGCTTCTAGTACTTTTGACAACAATATGTACATTTTGACTGGGGATGCTTTAGAAAGATTAAATTCACTGGATCTTGCTGGTTGAAGTGACAGAAAGGGCTGAAAGGCTGGCTCATTCCATATGTGGTCCCTCTTGTTGTACCTCTGTTTAGTACTTATACACATGTACCTGAATACATGTCCTGAAGGAGAATTCCTGAACTTTTGCATCCCAGGTTTTCCTGAACTTCTTCATATTGGAAACTTTAGGCTTCATGTGTCAGGTCTCTAGCTCGGGCAACTATGTTAGCTATTGTCAACATAATAAAAAAAGCATAGTTCTCACTTCAAAGAGAATAAGAAATGTTGATTCTGGAGTCAAGTATGAGTGACTATGGCCCAGGAACACAGATTCAGGTTACCCAAATACTCTGTTCCAACAGTTTCATGAAGTTTTTATGGTAATGGAGTAAAGAAAGATAAATGAAGTCACTTTTTTTACTTATGTTTTTTATTTTTTTATTATTATTATTATTATTATTATTTTTTTTTTTGTGACAGGGTCTCCCTTTAGTCTCAGGTGGCCTGGAGCTTGCTATGTAGACCAGGCTGGGCGTGAACTCACAGAGATCCGCCTGCCTCTGCCTCCCAAGTGCTAGGATTAAAGGTGTGCACTACCACACCTGGCTTAAAGCCAGGTTCTTAGCCGCCATGTGGGTGCTGGGATTCGAACCTGGGTCCTCTGCAAGAGCAGTCAGTGCTCTTAACCGCTGAGCCATCTCTCCAGCCCCATAAATGAAAGCACTTTTAAAAGTGGTAGGAATGGGGCTGGAGAGATAGCCTAGCGGTTAAGAGCACCGACGCTCTTGCAGAGGACCCGGGTTCCATCCCCAGCACCCACATGGCGGCTAAGAACCGTCTGTAACTCCAATTCCAGGAGAACTCCAGTTCCAGGGGAATCCGAGACCCTCTTCTGACCTCCGCGGCATTGCATGACACGGGTGCACAAACCTGCATGCAGACAGTACATTCATACACATACAAAAATAAATAAATAAATAATAAAAAAAAAATTAAAAGTGGTAGGAATGTCAGGCGGGTGAGTTACAGCAAAGCAAGGAAGTCTCTGCTATAGGCTTTAGATGCTATCCGATGACAGTCTTAGCTGAGTTTGTGGAAGCTAGGTGTCTGTATATTACAGAAGGATTTTACTTAATAAAGATACAAAGATGTTAGGTAACACAGAAAGGTGGGCAATAAATGGCCACTTAGAAGGCCAAGGTAGTCCAGGACACTTGGCTCCCAACCTCTAGTATTCCAGCTCTCCACAGTCACAGAAGGTTTAATCAGTCAGCCTTGGATAGTGTTTAACACAGGTGTAGCTTTTTTTTCCCTAGAAACTTCAGTTCACATTATTTATGGATGCTTAAAATATTAAAAATTTAGCAACTAAGACAACAAACTTGATCTCAGCAATAAGTGAGAAATCTTGAGGTGGCTTCTGTGAATAGTCTGGCTCAGGGATTCTCTTGACAGTGCAGTCAAGTTGTTAAGTCAGAGCTGAAGTTATCCAAAGGCTCAATGAGCTGAAGAATCTTCTTTCAGTTGTTGGCTGGAGGCCCCACTTCCCCACTGTGCGTATGGACCTCTCCAGGGACTTGCTTAAGCATTTGCATGACACTCTGGATTGAGAGGAGATAGGAAAGGCAGGTGCAAGAATGTCTTTTATCACCTAACTTTAGAAGTGACATATAATCCCTTTTCTGTATTTCTCTGGTCACACAGGCCAACCCCGTTGCAGTGTGGGAGGACAAGGGTATGAAGCCCAGTGGGTGGGAGCACTGGTGTCTTCTTCAATTTCTTGCTACATATTATTATTATTAATTTAATTAAATTTTTATATATAATGTCTTTTTTTTTTTTTTGTTTTTTTTTGAGACAGGGTTCTCCCTATAGCCTCAGCTGGCCTGGAACTCACTCTGTAGAGCAGGGTGGCCTTGGAACTCACAGAGATGAGCCTGCCTCTGCCTCCTGAGTGCTGGGATTAAAGGGTGCACCACCACGCTGTGCTTAAAGATGGTTCTTAGCTGCCATGTGGGTGCTGGGAGTCGAACCCGGGTCTTCTGCAAGAGCAGCCAGTGCTCTGAAGTGCTGAGCCATCTCTTTAGTCCCTCCACATTACTTTCTGAGCCCAGGTCTCTCGCTGAACCTGGAGCTCGTTGACTCATGTAGGCTGGCTGGCCAGCAGCCTCTGGGAACCTACTGTCTCCGCCTTCACAGGGCTGGGATTACCATTTTCTACCACTGCTTTTGGCTTTTAATTTTTTTTTTCACTTTTTAATTTAAAAATATTTAGGGGGCTGGAGACATGGCGCAGTGGTTAAGATTACTGGCTGCTCTTGCAGAGGACCTAGGTTCGATTCCCAGCACGCACATGGCAGCTAACAACCCTCCTAACTCCAGTTCCAGGGGATGTGATACTCTCTTCTGACCTCCATTGTATGACAAGGGCACACTTACATACATGCAGGCAATACACTCATACACAGAAAATAAAAAACACATTTTATTTTTACTTTATGCATATGAATGTATTGCCTGCATGTAAGTGTATCTGTGTTGTGCATTGCCCATGGTGGTTAGAAGAGGTTGTTGGATCCCCTGGAACTGGAGTTTTGGATGGTTGTTGGCCATCATGTGGATGCTAGTAATTAAACTCGGGTCCTCTGCAAGAGCAGCCAGTGCTCCTAACTGGTAACCCATCTCCCCAGCTCCTACTTCTGGCTTTTTACGTATGTGTTGAGGACCCCAATCTCAGTGGTAGTCTGGTTTGTGTTTCTAGTTTGGTTTCTTTGTTGCTGTGATGAAACAAAGCATCTTGGGGGAAGGAAAGGGTTTATTTGGCTTCTACCAAATATAATCCATCATCAAGGGCTAGGAACTTGGAGGCATAACTGAAGCAGAGACCATGGACAGTGCTGCTTACCGGCTTGCTTCCCCTGGCTTGCTCTGCTACCTTTCTTTACAGCCCAGGCCCACTTGCCTATGGCTAGCATTGCTGGAAGTGAGCTGAGTCCTCCTACATCAGTTAGCAGTCGAGAAAATGCCCTGCAGAAATGACTGTGGGCCAGTCTGATGGAGGAAATTCTTCAGGTGAGCTTCCGTCTTCCCATGTCTAGGTTTGTGTCAGGTTGATTCAAAAACTATGACACATGGCTAGCACTTTATCCTTTGAGTCATCTCTCCAGTCTCCCCAAATACTTTGTTGAACTGTAGTTAAGGACAGTTGTTAGCTACTGTGTGGGTGCTGGAAATTGAATAAGAGCAGCCAGTGCTCTTGACCACTGAGCTCTGTCTCCAGTCCCCAAATACTTTATTTTTATCATATAAACTTTTCTATTTAAAGTGTCTGTGATGGTTAATCCTGGGTGTCAACTTGACTGGACTAAGGAACAAATAAGAGAAAAGGGTCTTCTGATTGGACCACCTCAACCCGGATGGCCCACCCCAAATGTGGGTGTTACCTTCTGCCGGCAGGCAGTATTTAAGGCCACGGCAGCGGGAGCTGGTCCCTTTTTTCCTCCTGCGGCTTGCTTCTCTCATCTGGTGAGTTTGTCTTGCTGCGGTGACCAACCTTTCCGATCCCAGCGTGTACTGAGACTGGCAGATCTCCTGGAATCCATTCAGGCCTTCAGCACTAGACTGAGACTCCTGAGACATCCAGCCTTGCGGACTGAGCAGTTCCCTGGATTCCCAGCCTCTCCAGTTCGGCGCTACTGTTGAGCTCCGTCACGTGAGCAAATCAATAAATTGTATATAGTTATATATATTCATCCTGTTGCTTCTGTTTCTTTAGAGAACCCTGACTAATACAGTGTCTTTTTTTAACTTTGTAGTTAAACCCATACAGTAGCTTAGACCTATACAGGGTCAAGGGAATCAGTGGTCTTGTCCTCCATCTTGATTTCTTGTCCCACTGAATTGTTTTCATGGGCAGTAACACACAAGCACATAAGTCAGTAATATAATTGTCTACTGCCATTATGAATAGTGTTATGTACTTCATATAACTGTGATACTTTTATGCCACAGGTAGCACCTTACCTTCCTTTATGGCAGGATCACCACAGAAATGCATGCTTTGTGCTATGATATCATTAGGTGACAGGGACTTTTCAGCTCCATTATAGTCTCACAGAGACTCATTATAGTCTCTTTATGTGGTACATTGTTGACTGAAGTGTCTTGTTCCTTCAGGTGACCATGTGTCAGAACAGTTGTAAATTTTGGACATAGCAGATTTCCAAATGGAAATGATGGTCCTCCTTACTTATTTGGACATGTGAAGCCAGGCTTGTTCTTCTGTCAGCAGGAGAAAATAGATAATGCTAGAAGGGCTTTTTTGCCCCCAGCTCTAGATAGAAACACTTTGTAGGTGTTGAACGCCATGAAGGCTGGGGCCTGCACTGCATGAGAGACTTTTCCTTCATCATGAGTCTGAGGTGGCCATTGATCTCGGGTCTGCCACCAGGATTATTGTGAGATGCCACCGAGTTGGTGAACAGTAACAACTCTGGAGACTCTAAGGTAACATGCAAACATTTTCTTCTTGACAGCAAACTAACTATTTTTTCCTTGAGAAGATTAGGTCAAAGGTCTCTTTCTCTCTTCCACCCATTTACAACCAGTTCTTTACAGTCATGCACAGTCATGCAGCACTTAAAAGTGGGATACATTGTGAGAAATGTGTCAGGTGAGTCAGGTGGTTCATGGTTGTGTGAATCACAAACTCAGACAGCTACAGTACCACTTAGTATAATCTTTCGAGGCTGCCACTGTTGGCTGATTTGTCATTAACCGGCACATGATTCTATTTGAATGATTGTAGCACCCTTCACCCTTCATAGGGTTGTAGTAAACATTCAAGGGAGACAAACTCTTGATCATTAAATATTGTGTCTGGCATGTGGTACATATACAGTTAGCTGCTCTTATTGTTTCTAAGTAGAATAGGCATGAAATAAACTTGATTGGTGAATGAAATAGCCACTGTGTTCCTCCCCGCCCATGTTATATGTGTGTGTACACGTGTGGCTGTTGCACTCACCATGCTGGCACTTAATGAAGGCCACAGTTGACATCAGGTGTCTTCCCCTATTACTCTTCACCTAATTTTTTGAGACAAGGTCTCTCATTGAACTCAGAGCTTACTGTTTTGACTAGACAGGTCTCTGTGAGTTTGGGGCAGCCTGGTCTATGTTCCAGGCTGCAAAGAAAGGAAGGGAGGGAGGGAGGGAGAGAGGGAGGGAGGGAGGGAGAAAGAAAGAAGGGATCAGAGAGATGGCTCAGTGGGCAAAGACAAGCCTAGTACTCTAGGTTCAATCCAAGGAACCCACAGGGTAGAAGGAGAGAACTAATTCCTGAAAGATGTCCTCTGCTCTCCACACACTATCACACACACACACACACATGAACACATACAAACACATACACATGTAAGCATACACATACCAATAAAATAAAACTAAAACTAAAAAAAAAAGGAAAGCAGAAAGAACACAGATGTCGCACTTGGAATATGAGCCTTGGGTGGCTGCAGTGCTCCTTGCTCATCCATGGACCTCCCAAGGGTCAGTCAGCATATAAAGTGCATGGAGACAGCACTGAGTAGGTTCAAGGAGAGGATCTGTAGTTTGTGGCTGAAATATAAAGGGAACAACTAACTAAACATTGTTGAACACTGATGACCAATTTTCTTTTTTATTTTACAAGTGTATTGGTTGCATATATGTAAGTGCACCCATGTCGTTCATTGCCCATGGAGGTGAGAAGAGGGGGTTGGATCCCCTGGAACTGGAGTTAAAGACAGTTTTTAGCTGCTGTGTGGGTGCTGGGGATCCAAAGCTGTGGCCTCTGCAAGAGCAGACAGTACTCTTAACTGCTGAGCCATCTCTCCAGCTGGTGAATTTTGAATGTCATACTTATTCCTAGTGGCAATGATATAAAGTATGTGTGGGCATTAAAGTTTTAAAAATATAGGAAAAAGGAGCTGGGTGTGATGGGGCATACCTTTAACCCCAGCACTTGGGAGGCAGAGGCAGGTAGAGAGCTCTGTGAGTTCAAGACAAGCTTGGTCTACATAGGGAGTTTCGGAACAGATGGGGCTACAGGGAGACCTTGTGTCTCAAAAAGACCAATAAATAAATAAATAAATAGGAACAAGGGCCAGAGTGTTGAGGTGACCTGTTCAAGGTTACAAACCTAGTAGGTGCTAAAGCTCAGATTTGAGCTCTGCATTTTATCAGTGAATGAATCCGCTCCTGCTTGCCTTCCTTCTGTGCTCCTCTGCCGGCTTGGTCGTGTGCAGACTTGTCTTGATTGGTGTCAGGCAAACTTCAGCATCCTCAGCCTGCCTGGGAAGGTTCCAGAAGCCTTATTCCTAACCTGATAAATTGACTCTTTGTCTTCAGGATGGCCATGTCTCTGCTAGCCGCTGACCTTTCATGCCAAATTCTGCTTCCAACTTGGTGCCTTGTTCTTGCTTGGTTTTCAGCTTGGTTTTCCTCTCCCTCCATCATCTTCCTCTTCTTTCTGCACTCAGCACAGTTTGGCTAGATAGCGCAGGCTGGCCTCCAACTCACAGTCCTCCAGGCCCAGCCTCCCCAGTGGTGGGCTTAGAGATGTACTCACCATGCCAGGGCCTTGTTTTGCTTTGAGATGCATGCAGTGTGTCACAATAGAGAAACCCTTTGTCAGAGTGTAAGACCTGATTCCTGATTCTCATGAAGGAAATTTTAGATAAATTGGATGGTTTGATTTAGTTGTCTCACCTATAGAACCAAGAGATTTTTTTCTTCTGTATTTTAAAAAATTTTTATTTTATTTTATTTTTTGTATTTTTGAGACAGGGTCTCCCTTTAGTCCCAGCTGGCCTGGAGCTTACTCTGTAGACCAGGCTGGCCTTGAACTCATAGAGGGATCTGCCTCTGCCTCACAAGTGCTAGGATTAAAGGCACGTGCCTGCGATATTTTTTGAAGGCACGATAAAGGTGGAATTTGGAAAATTGAAGTGATGATGATACACATGATTCCTTTTTACTACGTATATGATTAGTAACTTTCTCAGAGTCTGTATTAATTCAGTCCATTCATGATTGTAGAGTACTTTACAACACTAGTATAGCCCCATTTATTTGTGAGGAGTGCATTCCCAGATCACTAGTAGATGCCTGAACACTGTGGGCAGCACCAAACCACGTGTGGACCATGCTTCTTTCTGTATACACTCCTGTGAGAAAGTTTGCTTTATATATTAGGCACAGTGGCCGGGTGTGGTAGTGCACGCCTTTAATCCCAGCACTTGGGAGGCAGAGGCAAGTGGATCTCAGTGAGTTCAAGGCCAGCCTGGTCTACAGAGTGAGTTCCAGGCTAGCTGGGATTAAAGGGAGACCCTGTCTCAAAAATACCCCCCCAAAATAAATAAATAAATTAGGCACAGCAAGAGTTTAACAACTATGCAGTAGGACAGCTATAACCATACTGACATTGAAATCACCACAAACTTGAAAAATTAATTCCACTCCAATTTTGTTATGTTGAACTATTACATGCTTTCAAGTTATGCCAATTTCTTTTTGTCATAACTATTTTCTCTCCGGCTATTACTTATCTTTTAACATCTGACTTCTTTTGCTCTGGCTTTTTTTTTTC
>VZQC01005402.1:2010776-2100419 GCA_009823505.1 Rhizomys pruinosus
TGAAGCCACAGGGGGCTGGGCTTTTCTTTGTGGGTTGTTTTTAAATCTTACTAGTCAGAAATATTTTCAGATTATTCTTGAGTAATTTTCAGAATTTGATGTCTTTCTAGGAGTTAGTTCATTTCCAGTAAGATGTCTAATTCCTTGGCATACCATTTTATCACAATATTTTATTTATAATCTTTTTGTTCTCTGGTTGGTAATAATGATTGCCCCCCCCCCCCTTTTTTTGTCTTTTTGAGACAGGGTCTCCCTTTAGTCCTAGCTGGCCTGGAGACTTCTCTGTAGACCAGGCTGGCCTTGAACTCACAAAGTCTCACAAAGATCCGCCTGCCTCTGCCTCCGGAGTGCTGGGATTACAGGTATGTGCCACCACGCCTGGCTAATGATTTAATGATTGTTGTTTTTATTCACGATGTTGGTTTTGTTCGCCTTTTAAATCTTTTTTTTTTTTTTTTAATTTTAGAGAGCATTATCTAAAGATCTAACTCATCTTTTCTGTGTGTCCCCTTGAGGCAGGATCTCACTATGTAGCCCCAAATCTTCATCTTCCTATCTCAGTATCCCATGCAGGAGTTCCAGGTGTGTGCCACTATACCTGTCTCTAACTCATTCTTTAAAGATCATAAGGCATATACAATTGCTAATAAAAATAAGGCTGCAGTTAGCTTCTGTATATCTTAGTGTACTTTTGGTGTTACTGTGTTCTTGAGCCTAAGTTCTTTCCCTTCTTCCCTCCCTCTTCTGTCTCCTTTCTCCTTCCTCTCTTCTCCCTTTTCTCTGTCTCTGCCTCTTCATGTCCTTCCTCCTCTTTTCCTCTCTCTTTTTTTTGAGATAGGGTCTTATGTAGCCCAGGCTGGCCTTGAACTTGCTGTGTCTCTTGCTTTACCTCCAGAGTGCTGAGGGTAGAGGCATATGCCTTGGTATTTTTTTGTTTTGTATTTGTTTCTGTGTGAGTGTATGGTATACGTATGTGTTATAAGTACATGTACGTGTGTGCAAAAACCAGAGGAGGGCTTAGACTGTCTGGCTCTGTCTCTCTCCTTTGTTCCTTTTTATTGCTTAGTAGTATTCCATTATCTATACCATGGTACAATAGCTGAAAGACATCTTGGCTGTTTCCAGTTGAGGTGACTATGAATAGTGCTCTGTGAGCATCCGTGTGTGACTTTGTGTGCATTTAAATTTGTAGCTCATTTGGGCAAACACCTAGGAGCATGATTGTAGAGTGGGAAACAGGTATTTAACCTGGCAGTATACTGTCCTCAGTGTCTTTTCTCCTGCTGACAGCTGCCCTCCTGTACTGTGACACTGCCTGAGTCTGTCTCTATCAAGGTGTGGCTCTTGAGAGGAAATATTTCTGAGCAAATCTGAGAAAGTATTTCCGGTATTTAATGACACGTATCCCTTCTTGTCATGCAGTATCCACAGAGGTCAAAGAAGGATGTTGGATTCTTTGGGACTTAAGTTAGGAGTGGTTGTTAGCTTCTATGTGAGTGCTGGGAACTGGACCCAGATCCTCTGAAAGAGCAGCCGGTGCTCTTAACCTCTGAGCCATCTCTGCAGTCCCTGTTGATTTGGTTTCAAGGTAATAGTTTAAAATGCATTGTAAGATTGTTACTTTATTATTTTTTTTAAATATTTATTTATTTTTATTTATTTCTGTATGTGTATGAATGTACTGTCTGCATGTAGGTTTGTGCACCCGTGTCGTGCAATGCCGCGGAGGTCAGAAGAGGGTGTGGGATTCCCCTGGAACTGGAGTTCTCCTGGAATTGGAGTTTCAGACGGTTCTCAGCCGCCATGTGGGTGCTGGGGATCGAACCCGGGTCCTCTGCAAGAGCAGTCAGTGCTCTTAACTGCTAGGCCATCTCTCCAGCCCCCATATTATTGTTTTTTAAGAAGGAAAGGACAGGAAATGTGGAATTGGAGAAGGCATTCCTTAACTGGACAAGGCAAGAGAGAGAGGTGTTACAATGTTTAGCAGGAGGCTTGGAAAAAAAAAGTCAGGAATAAATTGAAGTCACTGTTGCTGAGAATGGCCTTGAACTCCTGACCCTCCTGCCTCCACCTCCTGAGTGCTTGGATTCCAAGTATATGCCTCCCTGCCATGCTGTGCTGTAGATTTTCTTAATGGTTCACTCCCTGGCTACAGCCAACCAGGTTACCATAGCCTGTATGCCTTGGTATAACTCTGAGTATTTTGCTGATGATTGAAGTTCATGGTCAACGTTAAATTTAAATAAGCGCCCACTGTTCTTGAGAAATTCCCACTCCCTGAAGGAAAAACATTTAATCTGGGGCTTTATTTACCAGAAATAGCTGTGTAAGCCCTGTGGAAGTTTTTCCAAGTTAAGGTTAGGTCCACTAGTTGATGTGTTCCTTTCAAGCTTGACAGTTGCTTGTGTTTATGCACCCCTGCAGAGTACTCTTTAAACTCAGTCAGCAAATTGGAAACACTTAGCTTGGACAAACCCTCTTCATCTCCCAATAATCTTACCAGGGAGACTGCTGTGCTTTCAAATACATCATTAATACACTTAGACCAGCTTTCATCCCTTATTAATACCGAGGCACTGTTCCAGTCTCTTGTTATTTATTATAATTCTAGGCTCCAGATATTTATCCAGTAGAAAAGACCAGGTAGGTAGATGTTCACATGGCAGTTTGTGAATTGTTATGTAGGAGGAAAACAAACACCAACAAAACTCCTTTGACTATAAAATTTCTTATTTGCAAACATCTTTTTAGCAAGTGCTGAGCATTTAGAATAAGCACAGTCACAAAGCAAATAGCATTTCCATTAACAACTGCTATAGTTTAGCTTTGGAATGTACCAGGGTTTTGAGTCTTAAACCCCATATTGGGAACTGTTGGAATCTTTAAGAGGTGGGGCTTAGTGAAAGGCTGTCTGGTCACTAGGGGTGTCCATTCAAGGGGATATTGGGAGCGCAGCCATGTCTCTTTACTTCCTGGTTTACAGCTTTACTTTTCCACATGTTCACTACCAGGATGTTCTGCCTTGACATAGAGTCAAAGTGACTATGGGCAGAAACCTCTTGAACTGTGCGCCAAAAGAAATCTTTCCTCCTTAAGAATTGAGTCTTTCAGGTATGTTGTCATAGCTACAGATGCTTAACCTAGCAGAGGCACCACATAGACAGTGGGCCCGTCAGCTCCATTGCCTAGTAAGGGTGTGGCCTTCTTAGTTTGTGTAGGTGCACCCTATGACACTCACACACATTTCTCAGAGTGTGTCCACCTAGTTAAGTGGCACATGACTGGCAGACTTGGTCTCGCTTTCCTCAGGCAGCTTAGCAGCTTCTAGCTAAAGCCTGCTTTGTGGTAGTAGAAGCCATCTGTAAATAGTCCAATGTCTGAATCTCGGGCCTGCTCACACTCTTGTCAGAATATAGTTTAACTTAATCCCCAGGTGTTCACAGAATCCCCCAACTTTAAAGTTGGGGAAACACTGGTGAGACCACCTTTCCTTGAGCTGTAGTAAAGGAAACCACCAATCAGTGTGCGGAGCGTCCACAAAACTGGAAGTCAGACTTTTTACAAAGTGAAAAAGACCTTTCTGTCTCCACCTCCCAAATGCTGGGATTTGGGTCTGTGCCACCACACCTCGCTTGGGTTTGTAGTTTTAATGAACGCAGTATTGCAGGCAGCACAGGCTGGTAGTCCCAGCTACCCCAGAGGCTTAGAAGGATAACAAGTTCAAGGCCATCCTGGGCTTGAGTTTAAGGTTAGCCTTGGCAACTTAGCAAGACTTACCTAGATATAAAACAGAAAAAAATGACTGGGAACACAGCCCAGTGGTGTTATATTTGCTAACATGTGTGAGGCTCTGGGTTCAATCTGCCAAATTACAAAACAGAACTAAGCATAATCTCAGTTTTGTTCCAGAGAGAGATCTCTAGAAAGGACAGATTTTCTTATAATTCTCTGTAGGGCTTACAGAAAAAAAACAACAACAACTTTGTATTGGAAAATGAAGATGGAAAGTAATGGCATTTCCGTCAGGGACCATTCTCTCAGTCTTGAATGTAAAGGTTCTAATCCAAAGGCTGTCAGCTGCAGTGACTGAAGCTTTACACTGTATATGAACTGAGGTTCTAGGCACCTGCTTCCCCTGTGGCCGATTTCTGTGCACTCTCCTTCGCATGACTTCCTTTATCTGTTTCAATACACATATTTAATACATTTCAAAAAGCTTCTTTCTAGCCATTCTACCTTTCTCTCCCATCCACTAGCTTTTGCTTCTCTTTATCTTTTACCCTGATTCTTACTGAAGCCTCCAGGTCACTGTTCACTGGCTTCATTTTAAGTCTCTAACACTTGATTTTTGCTCACTCTCATTCCCTTATTCCTGTGGTATATGGGTCACTTATGTGTTTTGCCTCATGAGAGCATGAATTTGAATCCTGGTCTCACCACTTACTAGCTATGTGGTTGGGGAAAGTTACTTAGCTTCTCTGTACCTTGGTTTATTTAAAAAAAAAAAACAAAAACATCAGAAGGTTGGCGCAGAGTGCATAGAAAAATGTCACACAGTCCCATCTCAGGTGAGACCGAACTGTTGCTGTCCTTAAAGCCTTCGAAGGCTCCTTGGGCTGCTTCCAACTTGCTAATGTGTTCCCACAGGGTAAACGTGAGCAGAAAAAGCTGTGGCCGTGGCACGTCCTGTACTATACATGGTAAATCAGCTGCCGTCTCGGTAGCAGGTGGAGGGAAGCCTTTCAGCTGTCAGAAGTAGCCAGAGACCAGGGCCCTACATCTAAGCTGTGACAGAAGCCTCATCCAGTTGGGCCACTGTTACAGGTAGAAGTGTGCTTTTCCATTTTGATCCTCGGAACTGCCACCCATGATGCAGAATTCTTCTCAGCAAGATTGGGACTAGTAGAAAGCATACCTTGATTTGGCATGCTATTGGTCCACTGTTACCATGCTACCCTCTGTGTTCTGCCATTCTGTATACTTGCATATACATGGCATTTGTATCTTCTGAAGTTGCCTGAGAAGAAGTTGCATATACCAGGGCCCCAGAGCCCCTCAACACTTCATTTTGTATTTCCTGAGAGGGTATTGTCTTATATAACCACAGTGCAGTTGCCAAGCTTAGTAAATCTGAAGTTGATCTAAGACATCAGATGTAAAGTTTATTTCTGTGATGCTGACTATGAAATCCAGGACCTTGTGTGCTTGGCAAGTATTTTATCACACAGCTACATCTACAGTCCTGTTTTTTTTTTTGAGACCGGGTCTTATTCTGTAGCTCAGATTGGCCTTGAACCCTCTCTGTAGCTCAGGCAGGTGTGCACTCTGTTCTTTCTGCCTTCACCTCCAGTATAGAGGGATGACAGGACTGTGCTACCCATACCTGGGCACATTCCAGTATTTTCAACTGAGTGGGGAAAATTTCTAGAACTAATTTCCTCCCTTCATTACAGGACCAATTCTAGAATTGTAGTATGTTTTTTGGTTGGTCTTTCTTTTCTTTCTCTTCCTGTCCTCCTTTCCTCCCTCCCTCCCTTCCCTCCCTCCCTCCCTTCCTCCCTTCCTCCCTTCCTCCCTTCCTCCCTTCCTCCCTTCCTCCCTCCCTCCCTCCCTTCCTCCCTTCCTCCCTTCCTCCCTTCCTCCCTTCCTCCCTTCCTCCCTCTCTCCAGTCTCCCTGTAGTCCCGACTGGACTGGAACTCACTATGTAGACCAGGCTGGCCTTGAACTCACAGAAGTCTGCCTTCCTTTACCTCCCGAGTGCTGGGATTAAAGACATGTGCCACCACTCTACTCCTGCACTAACTGGCATTTTAGTACTGTCACTGTGGATCATCACAGGCTTTGTTTAATGAAGTTGCTGTTCTTGAAGAATGCTGCCCCATCCCCTTTATAAGGGCGGAATTAAGTGAGCATCTGTGGAGCGCCCTTCTGGGCAGTTACATGATCTCTCTTTGAGATTTCTTTCAGGGGCCCAGCACTTAAGTCCGCAAATTTGGTCATAGCTTTCAAATCATACTGTCTTTTAAATCTTTCAAATGTAGAGAAACTCTATTCTGACATAGAGTTATGCACTAATAGGCAGACAGGAACTTAATTTTCTTTATAGTCCTTTGTACCTACTCGCATTCCCACTTGTCCGCATGAGTCTTCTAATGGCTCCACCCTGTAGTACACACTTTACTGCCTATGCCTGGTTAATCTCCCAGCTGCTCTTTGGCACCTTCTACCAGCTCTGCACTGCATGAGCACTTTTCTGAGGTTTGGCACTTTGGCACCCTCTACAGGCTCTGCACTGCATGAGCACTTTTTTGAGGTTTGACACTTTGGCACCCTCTACCAGCTCTGTATTGCATGAGCACTTTTCTGAGGTTTGGCACTTTGGCACCCTCTACCAGCTCTGCACTGCATGAGCACTTTTCTGAGGTTTGACACTTTGGCACCCTCTACCAGCTCTGCACTGCATGAGCACTTTTTTGAAGTTTGACACTTTGGCACCCTCTACAGGCTCTGCACTGCATGAGCACTTTTTTGAGGTTTGACACTTTGGCACCCTCTACAGACTCTGCACTGCATGAGCACTTTTCTGAGTTTGACACTTTGGCTGCCTCTGTTGGTTGGTTTCTCTCTCCTCCTTAGTACATGTGGATCCTACAACATAGCCTGATTTCAGACCTGTTCTTTAAAAAAACTGCTTTATTTATTTTATGTGTATGTATATAGCCTGCATGTATTTAAGTGCACCCATGTCATTCAATGCCTGAGGAGGTCAGAAGAGGGCATTGGATCCACTGGAACTGGAATTACTGATGGATGGCTGTGGGTGCTGGGAACGGAACTAGGTCCTCTGCAAGAGCAGCCAGTGCTCTTAACCACTGAGCCATCTCTCCAGCCCCATCTCTCCAGCATCTCTCCCCTGTTGGAATGGGGAGGGGAGCTCTGGGGCTCCCACAAACCATCATCCAACAGCTCAGGGTCTAGAGGAGGCCACTGTCTTATATTATTGAGAGCAGGCATCAGGGAAGACCACAGAGTGGAACTCTTTTCAGATGTTTACCCTTAGGGCTGTCTCTGAATAAGGGGACAGGGTCCTTCCTTGGTCAGATCTGAAGCACAGGCCAGAGAACAGGAACAGAGTATGCTGGTCTCTTCCCAGAACCCTAGGAGTAGGTGATCTGGAGTTCTTCAAGGGAAAGGTGCTACACAGAAGGCTGCAGACGTGGATCATGGCTTCTTTGGGCCACAAGAACACTCTAGGTAGGTCTGAGGAGGGATGGCCAGAGATAGTAGAAGAGGAGAAGGGCCTGTGATAGACAGCCCTCAGGTGCACCCTTAGCTACATTTCCTGTGAGGTCAGACTTGGGAAGCTCTGGGTGGCTGATTCAGATAGAAGAGCAATGCAAATACTGGTTTCAAAGTGTTTTTGAAACAGCTCTGCAAAAACATCCATCAGCACAGGGCCAGTTCACCACACAAGAAGTGAACAGACCTGCTGTGGACTCAAAGGCTTCCCTCTTCCTCACCTGGATTGTCCTAGGATGCTTTCTGAGTTCCCCCTCCTAGAGCTGCCACCTACCCTACATCATGTGCATCATTTCAATATTTATTTTAGATGATCGATTGATCTATCCATCTATCTATCATCTATCTATCTATCTATCTATCTATCTATCTATCTATCTATCTATCATCTCTCCATCTATCTATCATCAATCTATCATCTCTCCATCCATCCATCCATCCATCCATCCATCCATCCATCCATCCATCCATCCATCATCTCCTGTCTCTTCCTTCCTGCCTACCTACCTACCTTCCTTCCTACCTGCCTGCCTACCTACCTACTCACTCTGTGCATCCATCCTCCATCCTGAGATTGAACCCAGGCTTTCACACTCATTAGGCCAGTGCTTTTACTTAGCTAACCCCTAGTCTTACCACTTACTTTTTATATTGACTTTTTCTAGTTCAAAAACCTTCAGATTTTTTTTTTTTTGGTAGCATACTATATAGTAAGTGTGAAAGTTTATTATTCAAGGTCTTTTAATAGTTGATTCCCAAGTTACATTTCTGTTATTTTTTTCAACTCCCTTCCATGTTATCCATTAATCTCAAAGTGGCCAAATTGTCTGCCATTCCAGGAACCCACCCATGCTCTTCCCACGGCTGCCGACTGTTTCCACTGTTCTCAAGGCTGGAATGTCTGGGCTGGGGTCTGACAGGAGATAGGAATGTGAACAGGTTCCCAGAGCTGGGATTTATGTCTATCTTAGGATAGACTGAAGCAGGTAGAAAATAAGACTTTAGACAATTACTTAAAAATTCCTAGCCACCACACTGGAAAACAGGCCTTAGTTGCTATTTTCATTCCCTACTATTTACAAGTCACATCTCCTGGGTGGGGACTGCACTGAAAGTGCTGTGGGGAGGTGACGAGACCCATGGCTGGCAGATGGGTCTTCACACGTGTGGGCTGCAGCCAGGCTGGATGGGCAGGCACTGGAGGGTGTTCTGAGAAGAGGTGGCTGAGTCTCAAAGGCTACACAGCTGCACCTAGCGGAGAAAAGGGCAGCATCAGCATCTCTAGCACACCAGTAGCTTGGGTTTTCAAAGACATGGGTTGGAGATGGCTGGAGGTGTACAGGTGGCTGTGGCCTGCATGCATGTAAGCACACCTGTGTCATGCAGTGTCCTTGGAGGTCAGAAGAGGGCATTAGATCCCCTGGAACTGGAGTTATAAATGGTTGTTAGCTACCATGTGGGTCCTGGGAACTGAACCTAGGTCCTCTGTAAGAGCAGGCATTTTTCTCTAGTCTTCTGATTTTTTAAAATAGTTAAAATATTTTAGGTTTTAGATACACTTACATTTCAGAGAGTATATATTGAGTTCTTAAGGATTTGAAAAGGTAGGACATGGGGCTGGAGAGATGGCCTAATGGTTAGGAGCGCCGACTGCTCTTGCAGAGGACCCGGGATTGATCCCCAGCACCCACATGGCGGCTGAAAACCATCTTTAACTCCAGTTCCAGGGGAATCCGACGCCCTCTTCTGACCTCCACCACATTGCACGACACGGGTGCACAAACCTACATGCAGATAGTACATTCATACACATACAAAAATAAATAAAATTTAAAAAAAGAAAGGACAGTTCTTATTTGCTTGTTTATTGAAGTTATTCAGCTAGTTATTTTTACTTTGAGACAGTCTCAACTCTGTAGCCCAGGCTAGCTTCAAACTTGTGGCAGTCTTCCTGCCTCAGCTTTCCCAGTGCTGCGTTATATACGTCCATCCCCGGCTTGACGTATTTCCCTTTCTTAATGTTAGTTCCAGCATTTGGTGCAAGTGTGGCCCAGCAGCAGCAGAGGCCACTGTGAGCCTAGAAAGGTTCTGCAATTAGAGACCTGTGCCAAAGGAGATTAACTTGGAGACTGAAAAGTTTTACAAGTTTACCATGGCTCTTTGGCTGCAGGGTGGGTATGCCAAGGGAGGTGGGTTTGTCATAGAACCTTCAGGGCATGGCCTTGGTTAAACAAGGAAGGTGCTAGCACACAAGGGAGCTGGCTGCACTTTCAAAGCTGGCTCTTCTTTTTTCAGTGCATGTAAATACCATTCTTCTAAAATGAAAAAGATTGAAAATTTTCCGACAGTACTGCAGACTCCACTTTAGAGAAGAGTGATGATGAAAATACAACTTTATTTTTGTGTCATGTTATGCTTAGAAAGCTGGTTGCTAAACTGGGAAGTGAGGCTTTCAGAGTTCTGTGGTAATGTAGGGTGCAGGAAAAGTATCACCCAGATGGCATTTGCAGGAGATTACTGACTGATAATCCTTCCTTGTCCTAGAAGATTAAGTCTGCCCTGGGGAGGCCCTGGTGAGCTGACTTCTTTTTTTTTTAAAGAAATAAACTGTATTTTTTGTAATCCTGCCAGTATCTGGTGTTTGCTTGGACTGTTTGTACATCGAGTGGGACTGCAGGAAAGCAGTCTACTCACTGCTTGTTCTTTGCTCACGGAAGTTAACCACAGGTGGTGAATAGAGAGCTCGCTCCTAAGGTGCTGGGAGGAGTCATTTATTAAAAGACCTGCCTGTGGTGAAGGTGTGAAGGCTCCCAGCAGCGAGGCGGGGCCTTGGAACCCAGGTTTCTTTCCTTACTAGGACTCCACGGGTCCCTGGCCGGAGTAGTAATTTCAGGTGGATGTAGGGCCATGTCTTCCACCGCTGTCTGGAATGGATTGTAGAGACACAGACCTGTGTGAGGACTACCAGTCCCCATTTGATTTTGATGCAGGCGTGAACAAAAACTACCTCTACTTGTCACCTAGTGGAGATTCCTCTCCACCCGGATCACCTATGCAGAGCTGGGGTAACTATTGATTTTGTAAAGTTCAGTTTGTTGTAATAAAACCTAGATGTACCTTGGGGTTCACCTGGCTTTCAGATTAGTGTAAAGATGTGCGGGGTGTTGCTGTGTTGTAGCTAAGCTGTTCTACATTCAGCATAAACAGATGGATGGTTCCTTAAATATTTAGAATGGGAAGTTGGGTTTTAAAGTTAGCACTATTTCTGTGTCTTTAGAGGTCTACTGACCACCCGGAGTGGTTGATGATAAATAACAAACAGGAGTTTGAAGACTTTGGGTTTGAGCCACCTGTGTAATTTGTGAAGCCTGCCTAGAATTTATCTTGGTAAAGGATACTAAACGTCTCTAGCACTGACTACATTCAAGGGCCTGTGGTAGGTATCCTGAATTTTGTCCACTTAGAGAAATATTCAGACCACAGAATGTTTAGAAAGGAAAATTAAAAATTGTCCTACCTTTGGAAACAGTGGCTCCCTGCCGCGTGGTGACATGAAATGGTTCACAAGGCCAGAACTTGCTCAGGAGAGTCTGGTTGATCAGCATGGGGCATTACAAAGTAGGGTTCTGCAGAACCCTGTTTGTGTGTGTGTGTGTGTGTGTGTGTGTGTGTGTGTGTGTGTCTGCTTGCTGGGGGAGGTGCTCAGCCATGGCCACCATGCCGGCTGGGTCCCACGACTGGGTCCTACTTCTCGGCCAGCGAGAGGAGATGGTTAAATGACTTCCTCTTTGTCAAGTGAAGGAAGCAACCAACTTTTCCCAGAAGAAGTTAATTATTTCCTTACTAGTGAAGAATAGGTCACATGTTGTTCTTTTTAAGCAACAGAGCATGGGAAAATTAGAAAACATATGGTAAAGAGTTTAGTGTGGAACCTGTTGCAGGGACTTGGGTGTGGATGTTTGTGAGTGTAGATGTGTGCCAAGACAACCTCGTGGTTGCTACCTTTCGTATGTGATTGGACTTCCAGAAAAGGACAAATGTTGGTTACAGGGCTGACTCTGGTTTTTAGAGGTTGGTGGCTGCTAGCTATCTGTGGGGGAGTCAAGCTATGGGACACTGTCCTTGGCTCATGTCCCTTGTCTGTGGCCCATCGTGGACCACTGGGCTTCCCTTTTACCCAGCACCTCAAAGGATAACCTCATTCTAACTTTTGGATCATGTGGATCATAGATAGCAGTGCCCATAGTAGGGAAGTTAGAGCTCTGGTAATAAAGTTTTGTGACCTTGCAGGGCAAGAGTGGCAGGTGTTAGCCTCTAGGACTCAGGAGTCCCTGAGAGGCTTGCCTTGCGCTTTAGTCTTTGATTGCTCTTGTCTGCTTCCCCTCTGTTCATCCTGCTACTTAGAGAATTGTGACCACCTTTCAAGGTTTTCTGTCCAAACAGTGGCATGTGTGGGCTGGGAATACCTTTGCAAAAATTATCCCCAGCCTTCCTAGAAGCAGTCTGAAGGAGCTCTGTGTGATGTGACTAGAACTGCATACAAAGCAACTGAACAGCGACAGCCACTTACTACCCCATACGAATGCCTACACTTTTCTCCAATTTAGCTTAATGTTAATTGGAAGGAGAGGGAGTGACTTTTGGTGGGGTCTTTTTGAGACAGGGTCTTTCAGCTGTTCTGGAACTTATTCTGTAGACCAGGCTGGCCTTGAACTCACAGAGATCTGCCTGCCTCTGCCTCCCAAGTGCTAGGATTAAAGGCATGTACCACCATGCCCGGCAGAGCTGTCATCTAGCGTGATTCTAAATAGCCAACTACAAATGGAGATCCAGAAGAATGGTCCCCAGCAGGGCCCCAGGAGCCATGCACTGTCATGGAAGGAATGACACATCTTCTCTGTTTGTGCACTTTGTGTTTATGTGCAGAAGCTCTTGGGACTTTAAACGTTTTTTAAATGATATTTTTTTCTCTCTGTGCATATGTGCACACAGGTGAGCGCATGTCCGTGTGTGTGTGTGTGTGTGTGTGTGTGTGTGTGTGTGTCTGTGTGGGGGGGGCATGAGCACATGGCAGTTGAGGCCAGAGGACAGCATTAGATAAGGTCCCTGTAGTTGGATTTGAACCACTGCTGTGCGTCCTGGGTATTAGGTTTGGTCTTCCCAGGAGCTGGAACTCCCAGCATCCCCAGGGCACACAGATGTCCACTTCCTCCAGAAACTGTCAATCAATGACCACTTCCTCTTTATCTGACATTTAAAGGGCCTGACGTGCTATCCTGGCTGCTGACAGCCGTGTTCCATCAGTGCACAGCCCTGGCTACATCCTAAGTAAACAATTTCTGGAGTAACTTAAGCCTGGTGTCTGTCTCTTACTTGGGGCTCACACCTGCATAGATCTAACCTAATATGCATATTAAATATACCTAATACTGGGAACCAAACTTTGGTCCTCTGTAAAAACAATACTATATTCTTAACCACTGAGCCCTCATCTCCAGCCCCTATGATTTGTGTGTCTTTTGGCCACTGTGTATGCTGAGCCGTCATATCCAGGCCCCTGTTATTTATTTATGTGTCTTTTGGCTACTGTTTAGTTGCTTGCTGTTTTTCTTCCAAATTTGTGTGTGTGTGTGTGTGTGTGTGTGTGTGTGTGTGTGTGTGTGTAGGACAGGACAACTTGTGGGGGTTGGTTCTCTCCTTCTAGCCTCTAGGTCCTGGGACTTGACAAGTGCCTTTACCTGCTGAGATATCTTGCTGGCCCCCTATTTGCACAGGCAAAGAGGATTGTTATAAGAAGCCACCTTACTTAGAAAGGTTGGAAATACTGTTGTAAAAAAGAATGAGTTCTTTGGTTTATAGCCTTTGCCTTCAATAGGGCAAAAGGAGAAAGTGATGAGACTCAGTCACTGGGCAGATATTCTTTTTTTTAAATTTTTTAAATGTTATTTATTTATGTGTATGAATGTTCCGTCTGCATGTAGGTCTGTGCTCCCTTGTCGTGCAGTGCCGCGGGCGGGGGTCAGAAGAGGGTGTCGGATTCCCCTGGAACTGGGGTTCTCCTGGAATTGGAGTTTCAGACGGTTCTCAGCCGCCACGTGGGTGCTGGGGACCGAACCGGCGTCCTCTGTAAGAGCGGTCGGCGCTCTTAACCGCTAGGCTATCTCTCCAGCCCTGGGCAGATATTCTTAAGCATGTTGAGTGGAGAGTAGAAGAGCTAGTGGCTGGCAGGAAAAAAGGTCGTTTATCAGGGCTGCTGAACACTGTTGGCACAGCCAAAACACACTCAGAAACGACTCCTCCCTCTTGATGCACAACCTCATAAATATATACAATCAATAAAGGACATTTTATGAGACAGAACTTATCCCTGAGATGTGATCGTGTGCACTTTGATACTGTCTGCTCCATTTCTTTTCTGTAGTGCTCAGCTGGTGCTCTTGCTAAATGGCTTTCATAGCCTGTGGTTTGGGAACACTGATTTGTGATAGGTATTAGAATCTACAATATGGGCTCCATGAAGGGAGGGTGGGCTTGTTTTTTTTTCTTTGCTGGTGTTATTTACTGCTGTTTTCCCAAGTACCTGGATTAGCGCTTGATATTTGGGGATCACCAGATATTTGTTGAATGAAACCCAGGCATGGTGCCTTACCCCATGTGATCCCAGCACTCAGGAGGCTGAAGCAGGAGGATTATGACTTTGAGGCCTGCTTAGACTAAATAAACTATGTCTCAAATAAAAACAAAAACAAAGAAAAACCCAAACAAAGCAAGTATCTGTTAAATGAATGAACACAATTGTCACAGATGCTCGTTCATTTTGTGGATGGGAGCGTTGAGTGTAGGGAAGTTGTGTGATGGCTGAAAATCACCAAGAACTTTGTTGCTTTTTTTCTCTTCCTTCTATGAATGCCTGCAAGGATATTTTCCTAGATGCTTTTATGTACAGACTCTCTTCCTCTTAAGAATTTTCTAGTAAAAGTCAGGAGGACACAGGGTTGACCTTTTAAAACCTTTGGTTCTATCAGTGACTTCAGAAATTTTGAGCAACCAAAACAGTCCAACAGCTAGGTTGAGCGACAGCTTAGTAGTAGAGTGCTTTCCTATCATGCATGAGGTCCTAAGTTCAATCCCCAGTACTGACAGGAAAAACAACAGCAATCTCAGAGCCTGTTGCCGTCATAGTTGAAAGTCTGCAGTGAGTGAAAAGTGAATCTGGAATTCCTCAGGTCAGAGTTCCTTTCTAATTCTGCTTTACTCTTGGATTTCATCGGGGTTTGCTCACTTCTTTTTAGGGAAGTGGTAAATTGTTCCTAACAAGCTTTTTATGATTACAAAGATCTTAAAGAGCAAGTTTATCTATGGTTTATAAAATTAAAACCAGGATAGAACTGAAGAAGTGTAGAACCTTATCAATGGAGAGGAAATTTAATGGTACGGACTTCCTCTCAGGGCACCCCCAGTTTTCCCTGTGGCTGACCTTTGTCTCTCTTCATGGAGGGGCCCAGCTAGTAGTTTTGTACTTGGTGTTTGGAGGGTAGATTGGGAGGACTGGGAGGAGAGGAGACGCCCTGAAGTAAGCAGCTGGAGATCCCCTTCACCTTCCTGGTTTAAAGATGGAAGCTTTAATAGGTCTGTTTACTGGAAGGGAACCATTTGAAGATGAGTGTGCTCTTCTTTGAAGATCTTTTCCTCCTCCACTCTTTCTGCAAACTTTTTGGAACAGTAACTGCTGTCAGTGCCCTGTGTCCTACGGGAGCCCCAAGAATGCTCTCTATGGCTCTCCCAAGCCCCCTCACCCCCTCTTCTTGTGATCACCTTTTCACCACCTTTCTGTCCTCTTTCTTCCTTAGTAACTGCAACATTGCTCAATTAAGTTTTGGGGGTTCCTGGATCTCCCCGCCCCACCAGGTGAAATTGGTCATCTCCTCAGCTTCCCTTGTCCCCTACCACCTCCACCACAGTTATTCAACTCATTTCCCCTAAGGTTTTACTTTTCTCTTTATGAGCTGGTCATGGGGAAATTATAGCCTTGAGAAGCAGAGTTTACACAGCCCTTGCTTCTGCATCTGCATCTGCATTACCGTCTTCTGAAGGTGCTGTGTCAAGGGGCAGCTGTCGTCCCCTACCTGTCGGTTTGGGACTTCTGTGCTTTAGGTCAGTGGTCTTCAGCCTGGGGTAGTTTTATCCCCAGGGGCAGCAGTTCCACCTGGTGTGGGCTTGGGGTTGGACATCTAGAGTCCAGCTGCACATAGGATAGAGCCCTTCCCAACTGATGTAACCCCTGCTTCTAGGATTGTATTATTTAGAAACAACATGGAGGCCCGAGACCCAAGCATAGACTTTACAGGGAGAAAATCTTGGGATCTTCTAGGATATTATCACTAAAAATACTTTGACCTATATGTTATATCTGTTTCATGTGTCTATTTTTCTTTTGTTTGTGTTTAAATAAAACAATCCTGGAGATTGAGTTTCTTATTCCTCCTCTTAAAATTGTTGCTTCTTTGAAAACTATATAAGACAGGTGTGTATAGTTTTATTTTCTAGAGAAGATTTGAATATTCAATTATGTATCAATAAATTATTTTTTGGGTAGACTCTGTTGACATTCTAACTAAATACTAGATATCTTGGGTATTTTTTTTTTTCCCTCCTGGCCTTTTCCTTCTCAGTTGAACTTTCTTGGGAACAGCTGATGTCATACTCTTCCTTTTATAATATTTTTTGTGTTTTCTCTGTCACTACAGGTTTTAAGGTTTGAGCCTGGACCTTGGCAGCCCTACGGAGCTAGGTTCAGCCACCCCTCCTCAGTATGCTGCTTAAAGAGACAAGTAATGGTTGAAAGCTTAGAAAGGTTTATTCAATGTGGCCTATCTTCAAGCTTAAAAAAATTATTTGTGGAATTGGAGAGATGGCTCAGTGGTTAAGAACACCGACTGCTCTTGCAGAGGACCTGGGTTCAATTTCCAGCACCCACATGGAGAATAAGAACTGTCCTTAACTCCAGTTCCAGGGGAATCCAATGCCTTCTTCTGAAATAGAAATTTGTTGAGTGCGTGTATGCACGTGCGTGCGTGAGTGTGTGTGTGTGTGTGTGGGGGGGTGTGCGTGTGCGTGTGCGTGTGCAGGTCAGAGGATAACCTGCAGGAGTCAGTTCTCTCCTTCCACCTTTGGGGGTTTGGGGATGGATTGGGTTGTTAGGCTGGACAGGGAATACCTTTACCTGCTGAGCCATCTCTTTGGAAACCTATCTGCAGGGTTTTGACCAGAGTTTTGGGTTTGACTAGAGGGTATGGCTGACTGAGCAGTCCTGGTCAGGGTGTGGTCCTGCCCGTCCACCACCGTCCAGTCACTCACACATCATTCTCTGCTTCCAGTTGTCCTGTAAGCTGTCAGCATTGTGGGAAATCTTCTGGAAGGCGAGTTCCTTGTCTGGCTGCAACCAGAGTTTCAGCCTTTTTCTTTCTCCAGCATGAAATTCCTGGGGAAATTCCAATTCCCTGGAGTACATTATTTCAGTAGTCTGATAGCCAGAGTGAGGGACCCAAGTGTCTGTCATTAGAATACCTTTGCTTCTGGCCCAGAATACACCTACATGGCCATGCCCTGCTTCAAATAGTAACAACCTTCAGATATAGATTACATGGGAAATAGAAGATTTAAGTGGTATTTTGTGTCTGTTTTAAGGAAGAAAACCTCGTATTAAAGGTGATAGAGAATGCAGTGTATAAAAGAAAAGGCTCAAGCTAGACCATAGACAGAGAAGCCAGACTAGGTTCTTATCCTTCTCTCTGACTCAACTATGTACCTTTCTGTTATTCATTTATTCAGGGGAGTGTTGCTGAACAGCTGCAAGTGTGCTAGATTCCATGCCTCAGAGACTGCTAGGTGCAAGGTACAGGCTTGAACATGGAAACCAAATATTGTCTCTCAGTAGGCTGTGTGCTGGTACACTGGATATGAATCCTAGATGGCTGTGTCTACCCCACCCCACCCCGGGCTTCTTAGCTTGGGTCAAGGGGCAGAAGGGAAATCCTCTAGGAGCATAAATTCTGAAAACTGGCAGAAGTGAATGGGACATGGAAATAGAGAGGGGCACTTGGGGCAGAAAGGAATGTGTGTTTAGAAAGAGGCTGCCAAGATGGCTTTGCACCACTGTGATTGTAATTACATGCTTAAAAATAGTCACAGAGGTGGCTGGGTATGCAGCACAGTAGCAGGACATTTGCCCAGCATGTTGAAGACCTTGGGTTTACCCCCCTCAATGCCCCATACCCTCTAAACCTAAAAATAGTATGTTTATGCTATTTATTTTATCATAATAAAAATAAATTGCACAGACATGTGGTATGTACATTTGTGTATATTATCACATTGTTTAAAACATTCCAGAATTAGGGGAGATAAATATGACCAAAGTATATTATTTGCATGTATCAAATCTTTTTTTTTTTTTTTAGACAGGGTCTCCCTGTAGCCCCAGCTGTCCTGGAACTCACTCTGTAGACCAGGCTGGCCTTGAACTCATAAAGATCCACCTGCCTCTGCCTCCCAAGTGCTAGGATTAAAGGCATGCACCACCGCGCCCCAGAAGTATCCAATCTTTAAGGAGGCACATTTTGTATGACTAATAACCACTAATAAAAATACTCAAAGGGCCGGCGCGTTGGCACATGCCTTTAATCCTAGCACTTGGGAGGCAGAGGCAGGCGGATCTTTGTGAGTTCAAGGCCAGCCTGGTCTACCAGAGTTTCAGGCAGCTGGGGCTACAGGGAGACCCTGTCTTGAAAAGAAAAAAAAAAAAAAAAAAAAAAAAAGACATTTCACATGGCGGGTGTGGTGGCTCATGCCTTTAATCCTAGCACTTGGGAGGCAGAGGCAGGCAGATCTTTGTGAGTTCAAGGCCATCCTGGTCTACAGAGTGAGTTCCAGGCCAGGTGGGGCTACAGGGAGACCCTGTCTCAAAAAGACCAAAAAAAAAAAAAAAAAAAAAAAAAAAAAAACTCAAAAGGGCCCATTAGGGCCCATTAGATGGCTCAGCAGGTAAAGGGGCTTGTGGCCAATTCTGATGCCCTGAGTTTAATCCCTGCATTCCATATGGTAGAAGGAGAGAATTGACTACTGCAGTTTGTCCTCTGACTTCTGCAGCACACACACACACACTAAATAAATAAATGTTAAAAATTGTTTTTAAATGTTGAAAAGACAATGCAGAACCATTTCTCTCTGGATGACCTTTGGAGGAGAGGACAGTTACAAGAAGCAGGGAGGTGGGGCTCAGGAGCAGTGAGCTAGATGGAGTAGGAGGTAGGAAGCCATAGAAAGCTAAAGCAAGGAGGGCCTGGTTAGGTTCTTCCTTCAGACACAAGGCCATTTTTGAGGTAGGGTGGTGAACGAATTGGGAGGATGGAGATGGAGGTGATTAAGACCAAAAGTCTGAGCCAGTGAGGGCCTGAGCTGAGGCGGGCGGTGTGATGGCGTGAGGTGTGAAGAGCGTGTCTGGGAGAGCGAGCTGAAGTGACATCACAGCAGTGAGGAGAAAAAGCTCAGAGAGCCGGAAGGGGAGGTTCCAGGGGATGGGGTTCAGACTGCAGTCCAGTCACATGTCTTGGAGATGTCAGATGAAATAATGACTAATGACTGAGAACTGTCCTTGTGAAAGGGCTGTGGGAGGGGCAGATGTGGCGTGGAGGTGGCTGGAGAGTGCTGGGGTTAGGGGCTGTGAGCCCTGCCTCAGCAGAGCACAGGAGCGGGAAGTCAGATGAGTGGTGGTTCATGGGATGGGGAAGAGGTCCTCTGTGTGCGCAGTGCTTGTGGAGAAGGGGCGGGCTTAAGGCTCTTGAACATTTGGCCAAAGGTCACCCAGCTAGTAAACTGTTAAATCCACTTTTAATTCCTTTCCATCTGTATCCAGTCTCGGAGGTGGCTCTAACCAAGTACGACCAAGGAAGTGGCTTGAAACAGCAGCACTTTACTCCTGTTGTGCACTTTTGAAGACGAAAAGTCCAAAATCAGGCAGTGAGCAGGAACATGCACCTTCTAAGGAATTCCCTCCTCGTGTCCTCTTAATTTCTAGGGGCAGCAGGCCAGCCTGGGCATTCCTCAGCCAGTAGCAGCATTACCTGCATCTCTGGCATTACAGGCTGGGCCTGTGAGTTCTGAGTCTTCCTGAAATATTCTGCCCTGGTCTCAGTGTCCAGATTTCTGTCTTAAAGACACTGGCTGTTGGATTAGTACTTACTCATTAGACCTCACCTCAACCCACTTCTACCTGGAAAGACCCTGTTTCCAAAATCTGCATTCACAGGGACCTGGAACTAGGAAGTTGAACCTATCGAAAGGACACAGGTCAGCTCACAGCACCTCATTTCAGATCTTGTGCTTGTCTTAAAAAAACAAAAACAAAAATTCATTCCCCCCTCCCCCCAACCCAGTCTCCTCATCTTTGCGTAGTGAACGGTTTGAATTTTATCTCAATTCTTTTTCTTTTTTTTTGGACACAGTGTCTTTCTATGTGTGGAACTGCTGTGCAGACCAGACTGGTCTTCAACTTGTGGTGATTCTCCTGCCTCTGCTTCCTGGGTTCTGGGAGAGCAGACAAGCACCACCACACCTGGCTTCCAGATTCTTTTCAGACCTAAAGTTGTGTAAACATGGCTCAAGTTTAGTCATGACAGAAAGTCTTAAAGGGAAAGAAGCAGCCGTAGTTGCAATGAAGGTCAGAGATGAAGGAGGCTCAGGCGAGGCTTCTGTGTAGGGGCTGCCTTCCATGCTAAGGAAACAAGCTACGTTTACTGCAGTTGCTCATGGCTGGACTGTAGAACCTAAATTCCTAATAGAAAATACTTTAGAAGTCAACCCTATTGCCATAGGCTCGCAATCCCAGCACTAAGGGAGCTGAGGTAGAAGACTCATGAGTTCAAGGCCATCCTGTTCTATGTGTGGGGAGTCAGTGTCTCAACAGAGCAAGACTTCTGTCCTTGGCTAAAATTAGTGGAGCATGTGGTGATTAGTGGTTATCTATGGGAAAAGCTTACTTTGACTAAATCTTTAGCTAATAAATGAGTTTAAATTAAATGTTAACGTTTGTTCTGTTGCAGGCACTGTGAATTTTGAGATGAAAGGTCAGGGGAGTGGTAGAACTTGTCCAGAAGTGGAGATCTATTCAGATGAGCACTCTCCCGTCCCTCCTCGGTCGCTGGCCTGCCATTACTACCTCTCATGACCTTTGTGCTTGCTCCCACACACTGCTACCCGACCAGAACCAACCAACCAGCCCCATCTTCCTTACAAGTTTTCTGAAGGCTGACATCTTATTTTTCAGCAAGTCTGAGACACCTCAGATCATAACATGTCTTTCTGTGTTTTTTTTTTTTTTTTTCTTTTCGAGACAGGGTCTCCCTGTAGCCCTGGCTAGCCTGGAACTCTCTCTGTGAACCAGGCTGGCCTTGAACTCACAAAGATCCACCTGCCTCTGCCTCCCAAGTGCTAGGATTAAAGGCGTGCGCCACCACACCCGGCTGCCTTTCTGTGTTTTATTAAGGGCTATGACATATTTCCATCTAAACTGAAAACCAGTGCATTCTTGTCACTTAAAAATTTTAATTTCATGCTTATTGATGATTTCTGCAGTTGTGTATACCAACTGTTAACACTCTCAGGCATACTTTTTTTTTTTTTCTTTTTTGGTCTTTTTTGAGACAGGGTCTCCCTGTAGTTCTGGCTGTCCTGGAACTCACTCTGTAGACCAGGCTGGCCTTGAACTCACAGAGATCCGCCTGCCTCTGCCTCCCAAGTGCTAGGATTAAAGGCATGTGCCACCACGCCCTGCCCAGGCATACTTTTAAAGTTAAGTTGTTCCTAAAACTCCCTCGCTTCTGTGGTCTCACCTGCATTGCATTTCATTTGGGAATACTGTAGGCCTTATCTGCTTATTTTCCCCACACAATGTCTGTTGTGTCTTGCTTAAATGAGGGATTTCTAAGGAGCTCTGGGATTGTCTAAGATACTAAAGTCTCGTTTACGGATTTGCAGATGACACATAGCTATGTCCCAGTGATTACATAGCCCTACAGCTGTACACTCTCCATCTCATAGATGTAGCATATTAAATTGTGTTAAATGCTCCCATGCAGTCTGTCCTCTCCATTCTCATTCCTCAGATGGCTGAGCTGTTGTCCATGTCTCCAGCTGCCACCCCAGTCCAGGCTACTCTGTGCCCTGCTGCTGGAGGGATGTCCCCGATAACACATAAACATTGGTTATGTTCCCATTTAAACTGCCTCATGGATCCCCTGGTTGTAATAGAATGATGGAGGACAATCTGTTTCATTCGACAAATACTAAGGAAGTAGCTAAAATATCAGTAACATGCTCCTTTGTATTTCTCTTAGAAAAAACTGTGTGTGTAGAATCAGGAGTATAGAATAAAAATCCGAGTTTTAGTCTCAATGACTGGGTAAGTTAGGTAGCCTCAGAGGACCTCAGTTTCCAGGCAGTAATTACTAGTCTTTTTATTAGGCGTAAGTTAGTTTCTGAGTTTTGTTTCTATGGAACAAGCTATTAGAGAAAAACTTAACCTAGTGAATCTTGTTAAAGCATCATGAGGGTGACTTTATTTAGTACCTTTGGGGTTGATTTGGTATCCATTGCCCTGGGTTTTTGCCTTGGAGGACAGAGACTGGGATGACCTGAACACTGCACTAGTAAGTGGAAACTTACAGTCAAGGATGAGTCTGGGGATCTGTGTGGAGAGCTACTAAGAACACATCACAGATGAGATGGATTCTAGCCAGACCCCCTAATGTGGGACTCTTGAAGATGGCGTTAGGCCAGGCAGATCAGACCTTACTTGGGAGTGGCGGGGATCAGATATTATGATGAAGACTCTGGAGTTCTTTTGATTAAACTGGATTTTACAAGAAGTACCCAGATGGCCTGAGAGAAGGTTCAGAGGCCTGACTAAAGTTTGGCCAAACAAATGGTATTTGTCAAGGTAACCTCCCCTCATAGTGCCTCATGTAATAGACGTCAGTAGATATTAGCATAGCTTTTACTTTTGTCTTTTTGAAAAGCTTTCTGGGCTGGATAGATGGCCTAGTAGTTAAGAGCGCCGACTGCTCTTGCAGAGGACCAGGGTTCGATCCCCAGCACCCACATGGCAGCTGAGAACTGTCTTTAACTCCAGTTCCAGGGGAATCTGACACCCTCTTCTGACCTCCGGTATTGCAGGACATGGGTGTACAAACCTACATGCAGACAGTACATTCATATGCAAAAAGCTTTCTATATTAAAATTAATGAACAAGTAAGGATTTGTTGGATTATTTGTAATTTTAAGTAGTATTTAAAAATATCCTTGTCCCCTTCCATGGTTTGAATGAGAAATTAGTATATTTTTCTCCCTCAAGCCACAGTCTTTCCATATAAAATACTACTTATGAGCACAGGAAATAAAAAAAATATCTATAACTTTAAGGCAAAATTTGAATGTTCAGGTATGGGGAATCTGTTGAGTTGAAGCTGAAAGCTAGTTTTGATCTGGCCTGCAAGCTGTTTTAGTTTTTATAGTCTTATTGCTGCTAGATGCCATCCAGGCCTTGCCTTCAGCTCCTTTCTTTTGTTTTTATATCAGTGATTTGAAGCCTGTCCTTTCAGATCAGAGTGCCTGAGTTCAAACTCCCAGCTCTGTCACCTGTGCATGTGTGGGACTTGGGCAGGCTGCTTAGCCTCTGCAAGCTCCATCTCTGCATCTGTAAGTGGTGATTGATAGCAGTCCCCAGGTCACAGAAGTATAGCATATAACTGACTGACTGTATTTGACCCATTTAGCCCAGATTTGGATGTAAATGGAATGCACTCATGGAGTGGGCTCGCGTGGTAATTTTCCCAAGGCATTACTGCCATATTTTGCTGGCAATTTGAGCATTTACCACTCTGGTCTTTCTTCCTTGTCTTCTCCCAAGTTGAGCGTCATCTTAACCTGTACCTTTAAATTTTAATGGTAATGATTTGCTGCCCCCTCTAGGCTAATGTGGAAAAAGCAGAGCATATTTTTGCTGACTTGGTTAGACACTTAAGAGAAAAAAACAGGCTGCCTTAGTGGTCCTGAAGCCATGGATAGACAATGCCAAAGTCCCCTTTTCTGAGACATGTTCTTCTAGGAGGTGTAATGAAATATTTGAATAGTATGCACTGAGTTTGTCCCTTGTTTGAAATTTTGGGGCTACATATGTTTCAGATTTTGGATTTTTTTTTTTTTAATTTGAGATATTCGAATGGACTTTACTGATGGAATGTACATGCTTGATTTGAAAAGCTAAAAATCTAAAATGCTATAAAATTTTAGTGTTTTTCAGTTTAGGGATTCCCAGCCTCCTTTTAGATTCTTTTTGGAATTAAGGCATAAGGCATCATTAGCAACATGATACTGTGTTTATCTCCTTGTTTACCTAGATTTGTGAAATAGCATTTATTAAAAAGTGTAAGGGGCTGGAGAAATGGCTCAGTGGTTAAGAGCACTTACCGCCAGAGGACCTGCATGGCAGCTAACAACAGCCCGTAACTCCAGTTCCAGGGGGTCTGGTGCCTTCTCCTGGTCTCCATGGGCATTGCACACATGTGGTGCACTTACATACATGCAAGCATTAATGCTCATACACATTAAAAATAAAAAAGCGTAAGAGATATTTTGATATTGAAGGCATAGTTGAGTACCTGAATTTTGTTGTCTTATTTTGATTTGGGGTCCTGTTGTGAGAACTTCAGAGTTCTGAGCAAAAGAAGGCCGGGCGTGGTGACGCACGCCTTTAATCGTAGCACCTGGGAGGTAGAGGCAGGTGGATGTCTGTGAGTTTAAGGCCAGCCTGGTCTACATAGTGAGTTCCAGGACAGCTGGGGCTACAGGGAGACCCTGTCTCCAAAAACAAAAACAAACAACAAAAAAAAAAGGCGTTAGCTCTGTGTCCCACTGGGTGATTATGATTCGTGTGCTTGGCTCCCATCTTCCCCCAGTCTCTTGTTCTCTTTATCACGCAGGCTGACGCAGAGGGTGAGCACAGCACATAGAGAGCCTGTTCCTGACAGTACGAGGTGCAGCAGTACTGTGCTTCATAGTTTGATTTGGCTGGTGTTGGAGTGAGTGCACCAGTCAGGAAGCTGGACTCACGTGGGTGCCACGCTACCTTAGAGGGCTGGACTCTGGGCTGGAGAGATGGCCTAGCGGTTAAGAGCGCCGATCGCTCTTACAGAGGACCCGAGTTCGATCCCCAGCACCCACATGGCGGCTGAGAACCGTCTGAAACTCCAGTTCCAGGAGAACTCCAGTTCCAGGGGAATCCGAGACCCTCTTCTGACCTCCGCGGCGTTGCACGACACGGGTGCACAGACCTGCATGCAGACAGTACATTCATACACATACAGAAATAAATAAAATGAATAAAATTAAAAAAAAAGAGGGCTGGACTCTATTTCCAAAAGTAAGGAAGCTCTAAAGGATTTTAAACGAAGATCAGTTTTTCTACTACTATAGGAATAATATTTGAACAATCCTTTCAAGATGTCTTAGAGGAGACTTAGAGAAGCTGTTGCTCATTGAGTTTTTAGCCTCCCATTTGTACTTGTTACATTCTGGCTCTGCAGTCAAGAACTTAATTGAATTCTGCTTGGTATTGCAATATGTATTTTTTGAATAGATTTGTTCCTATTACTTCGCTTCCTTCAGTAACTCTTTAAACATCTTGTGCGTAGGCCACTGTTTTGGTTCTGTCATGCTAGTGATTATTCTAATTATTAATTACCATTAAAAGTTAGTACACAATAAACTCCATAGCCAGTGCCTCTGTGCCACATGCATCTCACTGCTTCATGCATTTTCTTAGTGTACCATGGTGCTGGCAACCTATTTAGCAGTGTGCTTTCTCCTCTCTTCTGCCTGACTGCCCACACGTCCTTTATCTGCTGCCTGGAATTGCCCTGGAAGGGGTACCTCATTGCTGATACAGCTGCCCAGCCTGGCACAAACCTGGTGGGAAGGAGGGCAGTGGAGCTGACTCAGCTCACCAGGAGGAAGAGGAGGAAATATCCCTGGGTCCTCTGGGGGCCAGATCTGTGACCTGGGACTAGGTGGGCAGCGTGTGGCTGTGGTGAAGCAAGGGAGGCTGCAGGCATAAAGGTTAAGAAGGCTCCAGAAGGCTCAGGAGTCAAATCATATGTAAATACAGTTTTGAAAATTTCAAAATCAATGCAAACAAAATCCGTGTTCAACAAAATATCAGCATTTTTAATAAAGGTGGGGCCAGTAACTGAATTTTCTGTGCAGAGCTACTGAGGAGCCCAAGGCAAAAGGCAGCATCAGCAATACTAATTCTGTCTGTTTGAAAATTTGGCATTTTTGTCCATCATAGATTCTTCAAATTAGCTTTAATTTTAAATATTTCATTAAGGCCTGTGTGGTAATGTACACCTTTAATCCCAGAACCCGGGTGACAGAGAAAGTTCAAGACCATCCTGGTCTACATAGTGAGCTCCAGGCCAGCCAGGGCTGCAAAGTGAGACCTTGTCTCAAAGTAAAACAAAATAAATATTGGTTTGTTTTCTCAGTATTATGATGTTTTAAGTTGGTTTTCTTAAGTATTTAAGAAATATTGTGTGTGTCTCTGTGTGTGTGTGTGTGTGTGTGTGTGTGTGTATGCGCACGTGTACATGTAACTTGTGGAAGTCAGTTTTTTCCTCTCATATTGGTCCTTGAGGTGGAAATGAGGTCATCAGACATGGCAGCAGACACATTTACCCACTGAGCCATCTCTCTGACCCAAAAGCAACTTAAGAAAGGAAGAGTTTATTTAGGATTACAGTTTGAGAGGACAGTTTGGGCTTGGTGGCTGAACCATGAGGTGGCCGAACCATGAGGTGGCTTAACCATGAGGTGGCTGGTCATATCGCCATTCCAAAGTCAGGAAGCAGTGAGAGGACAGGAAGTGAGACATGGCTGTAAAACCTCAAGGCCCCAGTCACGTATTTCCTCCAGCCAGTCCCCACCACCTAAAGGTTCTACAGCCTTTCAAAAACAGATCCGCCAGCTGGGGACCAAGTATTCAAGCATGTAGCCTGTGGATGACATTTGACGTTCAAACCCTAACACAGTGCAATTAAGTTTTTATGTGCCTTTTACCTATTTTTTTTCTTTTCATCCCCCACCCCTTCTTACCTATTTTCTGCTTGACATTTGAGCCTCTCTGGCCTTTGGGTGGGGCCTGGGCAGGAGGGGAGAGCCAAGGGCAGCTGCCTCTCTGGCTGCTCTCAAGGGCCCTTCTTTCCAGTGGGGGTTCAGGGAGCCGTTACAGTGGCTTTGGAAGTCTCCATGTTGTTATTGGTCATGCCTTTACATAGTAACATAGTTTCTGTTTTTCCTTCAGGCAGGGCCTCACTGTGTAGCATAGGCTGGCCTGGAACTCACGGTTTTCCTGCTCCAGACTGTGCTGGGATTGCAGCCGTTCCTCCCCTCCCAACCCAGTGACTCTGTTTTTTTTTGGTTTTGTTTTAAGGGTTATCTGAGTGTATACAGTGGTAAAAAGCTGCAGATGGTTTCCTACCTCAACAACCACGTACATGGAAGGAACTTTCTTTGGGACATTCATTCTGTGGTCTTTGTGGAGGTTGTCAGATGTTGGGTTGCATGAGAAGCTAATGAGTTCAGTCTTCTTCCATGTGTAGAATCCAGAATATTTCATTGTGTGCTAATTAATGGGTGCAACATTCTAAAGATAGATATTTTGGGTTTTGTTGTTGTTGTTTTGAGATAGGATCTCAAGCACAAGCTGAGCTTGAACCTGGTGGTATTTATTGTCTAGCTGCTGAGTGTTCTTTCACCCTCTCCTGAGACTACCGATCACAAACACACAGAGAACATATGAGTCTAACCACAGTGGCTTTATTCTGGCTGGGACAATGGAGCAGCCTACAATGGACTTTAGCTTCACTTTCACACTTGACACTTCTCTTTTTCCTTTAACCCCAAGGTTTGATGAAGACGGAGCCAGTGCCTGAGGAAGGAGAGGATGCTGTTGCCACTCTCAGTGCTGCAGAGACCCTGTCAGAGGAGGAGCAGGAAGACCTGAGACGGGAACTCGCTAAGGTACAGGCCGTTCCTTCCCAGCTTCATGCTGTGCCTTGAGATGTCCCGTCCTCTGTGAGATGTCCCGTCCTCTGTGAGATGTCCTGTCCTCTGTGAGTTGTCCCGTCCTCTGTGAGATGTCCCGTCCTTTGGAAACGCTGTAGACCATTGGATCTCTGAAGCACGTTGTAAAAGCTTATGGCTGGCTCCAGAGAAGAGGAAGCATTATGAGCTTACACAGCATTGTCTCAGGACAGAGGAGAGAAGTGATTCCAGTTGGGTTTTCACAGGACAAAATCTGTGAGTGAGGTGGGTCTGAGAGTCAGGGATGCAGTAGGGAGTGCGGAGAAGTGCACAGGGAATCTTCCAGAGAACCGGCTGTTGGACTTTTGATACACTGGGTCTCCAACACCCCTCCTTGCCTTTGGAGTCATTCTAACCTGTGTTGTGGACATGTTAACTCTCTCTCTCCTTTCCCTCCCTCCCTCCCTCTCTCCCTTCCAGCTTCAACCTGATCTCCAGTTCTATTCTTTCCTCATTTCCTTCTATAAAATTCTTTTAACATCAATGGTCCGTTTCCCTGTTCAGTTCAGGATTCAGCCCATCCACAGTGTCAGGCAGCCATCGCCTTTTTAAGTTCCATTTTCTTCCCCTCCCAAGGAACCCTTTACACTCACTGAGTAGGTTGGCTACTGTTTTCTGACTCTATGGATTTAACTGGTTTCTGGATCTTTCCCAAACTGTTAGGTGAGCTTTGTCTTTTTTCTCTCAGTGGGCTTGCTCGGTATTACACTTTCAGGGTTCATTCCTGTTGTAGCATCTACTGGTAATGTGTTCCTTCTTATGGCTGAATAACAGTGCATTGTATTTATTACCATATCATATTTTTTTCATATGTTCATTGATGCCCGCTTAACATTGATTACTATGGATAGTGACCTAGCAACATTTATGTATAAATGCTTTTTTTGAGTTCAGTTGTTTTACATCTATGCCTTGAAATTGGATTACTTTTCCTATATTTTGTTTCCACACTTTCTTTTTGTTTTTTACATTTGTTTAGTGTGTATGTATGTGTTATGCCAAAGATCAACCTCAAATGTCATTCCTCGGGTGCTAGGTGCCATCCACCTAGTTGAGTTTTGTTTTGTTTTGTTTTGTTTTGTTTCAAGACAGTGTCTCTTCTGACCTGGAGTTCACCTGGTCAGCTAGGTTGCCTGGCCAGCTTCCTTAAGGATCTGTTGTATTCATTTACCCAGGACTACCAGTACCGCCATGCCTGGATGCTTTCATGTGGTTCTGGGGATTGAACTGAGTCCTTGCCCTTATGCAGTAAGCACTCTACTGATAGAATTATTGCCTTAGGCCCTTGTGTTGGTTTTGGAAGGTCTTGTGTATCAGGCTAGTCTAAAACTTCTGATCTTCTGCTTTCACTTTCTGTGTGCTGGACTTAAAAGACACGTGCCACTAAGGCTGGCTTTGACTTCCCTTTTCAGGGAGGCTTTGATTACTAATTCAGTCTCCTTTCATGTTACAGGCCAGTTTGGATTTTCTTTCTTTGTGGGCTGGTTTGAATATTTGTATATTTTGAGGAATTCATCTATTTACTCTAGGTTATCTAATTTGTTGGGCTATAATTTTAAAAAATATTTTATTATTTTTATTTTATGTTTATGAGTGTATTACCTGCATGTGTGTAAGCACACTACCATGTCGTGCAATGCCCACCGAGGTCAGAAGAGGATGTCAGATCCCTTGGAACTGGAGTTGTGGACAGTTGTTAGCCACCATGTAGGTGCTGGGATTTGAATCTGGGTCCTCTGCAAGAGCAGCCAGTGTTCTTAACAGCTGAGCCATCTCTCCTGCCTGTGTTGGGCTGTAATTATTCACAGTATTCTTTTATAATCTTTGTTTCTTCAGGGTTAGTATTTTTTTTTTTTTGTATGTGTATGAATGTACTGTCAGCATGTAGGTTTGTGCACCCGTGTCGTGCAATGCCGCGGAGGTCAGAAGAGGGTCTCCGATTCCCCTGGAACTGGAGTTCTCCTCGAATTGGAGTTATGGATGGTTAAGCCGCCATGTGGGTGCTGGGGATCGAACCCGGGTCCTCTGCAAGAGCAGTCCATGCTCTTAACCGCTAGGCTGTCTCTCCAGCCCCAGGGTTAGTATTAATGCTCCCATTTCATTCTGGTTTTAGATATTTTTATCCTTTTGTTTCTCTGAAGTATAGTTAAAAGCTCTTTCGATTTCATTGATAACTTTTTGTATGTGTGTATGTGTGAGCCCATGTGTGCTGGTGCTGTGCGTGTGTAGTGTGTGTGTGTAGGCCAGAAGTTATCACGTCTTTCTCAATCATGAATCAGTGTGTTTAAGGAAGCAGGGTTCCTCGCAGTACCTGGAGCTGGAAGCTAGGATTGCAGGTGGCTGCACCCTCACCTGGCTTTCCCGTAGGCTCTGGGGATCTGAACTCCTGTCTTCATGCTTTTGTGGCAAGAGCTTTATCAGTGAGCCATCTCCCAGCCCTGATCGTTTTAAATTATCTGCTTTTGGTGGTATTCATCCCATCTGTTGTTTTCCTATTGTCCATTTTGTTTGTCTTTAATTCTTAATCTCCACTTTCTACTGACTTTGGGTTTAGTTTGCCAATTAAAAAAAAAAAAACTCTACTTCTGTAAAATAGTTAAGTTAGTGAGTTGAGATTTTTAGTTTATTTACTTTATTGTTTGAGGTGTATATGTGATGTGTATGTGTACATGAAGAGAGTGTGTGTGTGTGTGTGTGTGTGTGTGTGTGTGTGTGTGTGTATGTCTGTATGCTTGCACATGTGAAGGTCAAAAAACAACTTTGTGAAGTTGCTTTCTCCCACCTTTATGTGGGTTCCAGGCATTGAGTTCAAGCCCCCAGGCTTGTGCAGGAAGTGCTGAGTCTGATGAGCTATCTCACAGGCCTTGATTTGAGATTTTTAATGAATGAATGAATTTATTTATTTGTGTAATACTGAGAATTAAGTCTAGGCCCTTTTTCTTTTTTTTAATTTTATTTATTTTTGCATGTGTATGAATGTACTGTCTGCATGTAGGTTTGTGCACCCGTGTCGTGCAATGCCGCAGAGGTCAGAAGAGGGTCTTGGATTCCCCTGGAACTGGAGTTCTCCTGGAGTTGGAGTTTCAGACGGTTCTTAGCCACCATGTGGGTGCTGGGGATCAAACCCGGGTCCTCTGCAAGAGCAGTCAGTGCTCTTAACCGCTAGGCTGTCTCTCCAGCCCCCATAGGCCCTTTTTCATTTTAGACAAACACTCACACTCTACCACTGAGCTATATCCCTGAGATAGATTTTAAAAAACATTATTTTATGTGTATGAATGTATTGTCTGTATGTGTGTTAGTGCACCCATGTTGTGCAGTGCCTGTGAAATCAGAAGAAGGCATTGGATCCCCTGGAACTGGAGCTACTGATGATTGTTAGCTGCCATGTGGGTGCTAGGAATGGAACTTGGGTCCTCTGAAAGAGCAGCTGGTGCTTTTAACCACTGAGTAATCTCTTGAGCCCTAGGCTGTTTTGTTTTTGTTTTTTTAAACATTTATGTATGTATTTGTGTATGTATGTGGCATGTACATGTGTGGGTTTGTGTGTGCCATAGTGCATATGTGGAGGTCAGAGGACAACTTGTAGGAGTTTGTTCTCTTCTTCTACCATGTGAGTCCCAGGGATTGAACTCGGATAATCTGGCTTGGTAGCAAGCACCTTTACTTGCTAAACCATCTTGCCGGCGTTCACCCAAACTATTTTTATTACATTACAATATTTAGGAGTATAGTTCAGGGCAAAAATATTACAAACTACAAGTCACTTCACAGCACATACTCTTATGAACATTTAAAGTTAATCTTAATTGAAAGAGTGGTCATTTTATTTATTTTATTTTTTTATTTTTTTATTTTTATTTTTTTGTCTTTTAGAGACAGGGTCTCCCTGTAGTCCCAGCTGTCCTGGAACTCACTCTGTAGACCAGGCTGGCTTTGAACACACAAAGATCCGCCTGCCTCTGCCTCCCAAGTGCTAGGATTAAAGGTGTGCGCCACCACTCCCGGTTAAGAGTGGTCATTTTAAAATTTAAAATTTCAGGGGGCTGGAGAGATAGCCTAGCGGTTAGGAGCGCCGACACTCTTGCAGAGGACCCGGGTTCGATCCCCAGCACCCACATGGCGGCCGAGAACCGTCTGAAACTCCAATTCCAGGAGAACTCCAGTTCCAGGGGAATCCGACACCCTCTTCTGACCTCCGCGGCATTGCACGACACGGGTGCACAGACCTGCATGCAGACAGTACATTCATACACATACAGAAATAAATAAAATTAATAAAAATTTAAAAAAAAATAAAATTTAAAATTTCATATGACCAACCTTCCAAACTAGGTCAACAACAACAAAGGATGAAAAACAGTTGGATTACACTGAGTAACCCATGCCCCCCCTCCCGCTGCCCCAAAGCACAATGTACAAAATGTGTATGCTTCAGTTTACACTATACAAAAATAGTTAAAATACATTCCATATTTTCAACATGAAGATACAAGACAGTGCCTTTCTGCTGCGATGCTAGACACCATGACCAAAGCAACGTATAGAAGGAAGAGTTTATTTCTCATACAGTTCCATAGTCCGGGGAGGCACGGCAGCAGGTGGCTGGAGCAGGAAGCTGAGAGATCACATCTACCGCAACATGAAGCAGGGGGTGAGGAGCGAGCGAGGCTAGGAACACTCAAAGCCCATCTCCAGTGATGTGCCTCCTCCGGCAAGCCTTCATGATCTCCCCAAAGAGCACCACCAGCTGGGAACCAAGTGTTGACATACTGGAGCCTCTGGGGACATTCCTCATTCAAAACACCACAGAAAGTGTATTATAAAACACTCTATGACCCATTTAGACTTGGGAGGATGGACCCTCTGAAATTGACATTTTAGAAGATAACTTTGTTAGCCTCTCTATGGGGACTGGGAATTGAACCCAGGTCTTCTATAAGAGCAGTGTTCTTAACTGCTCAGCCATTTCTCCAGCCCCTAAATATTTAGTTTTGCATTTTAACTTTCTCAGGCTCATTTTTGGATTCTTTACAGCTGCCCTGAGTCATATATTCATGTCTTCATGAACTTCAGTGAGCCTGTATTCTTTTATTAGTATAATCCAAGTTTACCAAATTCCTCTCCAGATTAGTAGTACTGTTACCTTTGATTATGTATTATTGTTATTATTATAGATACCATAACAATTATTTGCATTTAAAAGAAATGGTAGTTTTCACTTTGGAACACACTGCTTAAAGTAGTTGTAGAAATTTCGTTGGAATAGAGATTTGTGTGGGTAGGTGATGCAGGTTCATAGATACAAGTGGAGGCCAGAGGACACTGGTGTTACTCCTCATGCATTGTCCACTGTTTTTTGGTTTTTTTTTTTTTTTTTTTTTTTCATAATTTGCTTTTGAGACAAGGTCTCTTGGCCTGAAACTTACATAGTAGGCTAAGCTCCTGGCATCTGCCTATCTCCAACACTGGGATCGTAAGTGCATGTCCTCCTCACTTTGTTTTAACATGGGTTCAGAGGATCAAACTCAGGTCCTCATGTTTCCAGCAGCCAGTACTTTACTGACTGAGCGACTATCTCCCTGGCCCAGAGTGGAAATACTTGCTTGTATGTCATCAAATCCACCCTTTTAAAGTGGTGTATTTATATTTACCATGGGTACCAGAATACTTTTACCATCCTGAAAGGAAACCTTGTTCTAATCAGCAGTCACTTCTACTCCATTCCCCATCCCCTAGCAACTGTTAGTCTAGTTTCTGTCTGTAGCTTCGATCATTCTGGACATTTTATATGGATGCATTCATACCTTGCAGTCTTTTGTAATTGCTTCTTTGGTTTAGTGTGATGTGTTCAGACATCATCCACATTATGGTATGTACCAGATCTTCTTATAGCTGAGTATTTCATGGTGTGGCCACATTTTGTTTCTCCATCCATTAGTTGACGGTCATTTAGGTTGAGTTCACTGTGGAACGATCTTGCTTTGAGCACATTCCTATCAGTAGTATTTCCAGAAACTACCATAACCATCTGCTTAAATTTTTGAGGAACTGCCAAACTGCTTCAGCACATGAGGACTCCAGTTTCTCCATGCTCTTCCAGCACTGGTTATTGCCTATTTTTTCTTTTAAGCATTCTTTTCTTTTCTTTTGTTTTTTTGAGACAGGGTCTCCCTATAGTCCTACCTGTCCTGGAACTCGCTATATAGACCAGGCTGGCCTTGAACTCACAGAGCTCTGCCTTCCTCTGCTTCCCAAGTGCTACTTTTTTTTTTATTTAATTTTTATTGATGCTTTGTGCATTTCGTACATCATTTTCCAATTCAGATAAGGCATATTTCCCTTTCCCTTCCCCCCCCACCCCACCCCATCCCAAGTGCTACTTTTAAGCATTCTTTTATTTTATTTTTTTTATTTTTGTCGGTGTAATGGACTGTACTATCTGCATGAGGTTTGTTTGCACTCGTGTCGTGCAGTGCTGCAGAGGTCAGAAGCGGGTCTAGATTCCCCTGGGCTGGAGTTCTCCTGAATTGGATTTACAGAGGTCTTAGCCACCATGTTGGGTGCTGGGATTGAACCAGGTCCCTGCAAGAGACAGTCAGTGCTCTTACCGCTAGGCCATCTCTCCAGCCCTTAAGCATTCTTAAAGAGGATAAGAAGTGGTCCTTTGACTGGCATTCTTTCAGTTACTAATGAATGATGTTCATCATTTTTTTTTTCATTTGCCTATTTGTTACTTTATCTTCTTTTGAGAAATGTTTAATTCCTTTGCCCATTTTGGAAATTGGAGTATCTATTTGCTTTTTTATTCTTGAGTTGTAACTTCCTTCAGGTATCCTGGATATTATCAGATGCATTGATAGATCATTTGGAGATATTTACCCTGTTCTGTCAGTTGTCTTTTTATCTCATGGTAATGTGCTCTGAAGCACTGTGGTTTGTAATTTGGGGGGCAGTGGATGGGTGGGTGGGTGGGATTGAGGAATTTACTATGTAGTCAAGGATGACTTTCAACTCATGATCTTCTTGCCATCACCTCCCAAGTGCATCACTATGACTTCAACAGGATTATTATTTTTATAATTACTGTTCTTTTTGAGACAGGGTCTCCCCATAGCCCCAGATGACCTGGAACTCTCTAGAGCAGACTGGCCTTGGACTCACAGCAATCTACCTGCCTCTGTCACCTTCTGGGATTATGGCCTATGCTAATTCCCAACCCCCTTCCTTGGCTTGACTTCAACAGTTTTTAATTTTGTTAAAATCTTTTTCTTCCCCCCTGATTGCTTATACTTTGTGTTTTATCTAAAAAAAAAAAAAAAAGGAATAAATTGCCTAATTCAACATTTTGAAGATTCGTATCCACGTTTTATTCTGAGAGTTACATGGTTTAGTACTTTTAAAAAGCTTTCTTGTCTATTTTGAGTTAATTTTTGCATGTGGACTGAGTAAGGGCTTAGCTTAATTCTTTTTGCATATGGAGACCAGCTATCTAAGTCATATTTATGGGGGGGGGCGTGTTCTTTCTCTACTAAGTTCTCTTGTCATGTTTGTCAAAACAGCTTGTCATAAATATATGGGTTTATTTCTTTAATTCTTCTGTTCCACTGGTTTATATGTCTGTTCTTTATGCCAAATACCACAACCTCCATTATTGCGGCCTCACAGTAACTTTTTCACTAATTTGTTTTGTCCTTACATCAATCATGTTCTCCTATGCTCTTGAGGGCATTTTGGCTGCCACATGTGCTGTATGTAAGCACACACCAACAAAAGCAAGGAGTACAAGACACTGGGTTGTGTGTTCTTGGGAAAGATGGCAGTGGTCTTTCTTTCCATCAAGCTTTGGAGTTTGGGGTAAGGAAAGAGGCATTCAGCCAGGGCATTTCAATGCAGGGCATTTCAATCCTAGGTGGAAGCTCTGCCTCCATCATTGTTTAATAGCTGGGCGACTCCTACAACTCAGCAATTTTCAAACATATTCTTTCCTTCTCTTGCTTTATTTTGCCTTTGTCTTCTTTTTTTTAAAGAATGTGTTAATTAATTAATTAATTAATTCATTTATTTATTCCTGTACGTGTATGACTGTACTGTCTGCGTGTAGGTCTGTGCACCCGTGTCGTGCAGTGCCGCAGAGGTCAGAAGAAGGTGTTGGATTCCCCTGGAACTGGAGTCAAAGACGGTTCTCAGCCACCATGTGGGTGCTGGGGAATCGAACCCGGGTCCTCTATAAGAGCGGCTGGCACTGTTAACCGCTAGGCCATCTCTCCAGCCCCGCCTTTTTCTTCTTATATTTCATGTTTCAGTATGTATCCAATATCTACAATTGGCTTTAATATTTTGAGTCCTCTAAGCACCGAGGATTTTGTGTTTATTTTGGATCCACCTGCTAATTAATGCCAGCTCAGAACCGCGTTGGTAAAGTTTTCTCTCCTCTTCCCCTTCTGTCTCTCTCAGGCAGTCTCTTTATGTGCTATTTCACGTGTTTTCAGAGGTTGACCAGTGTATTTATTTCTTGTTCTTTGAAGATGTAATTATCAAGGAGAACAGCTGACTCAGCAGTGCTGTTTGTTGTTTTCAAGCATCCCGTTGGCTTTGAGATCATAGAAGCTTGCTGCAGGTCAGGACTGCCGATCAGCTTTACAGAAAGCCAAAGGGAGCATTTCTATAAGGGTCTGTAATGTTAATGAATATCCCTTAGAAATCCAGTTTTTCAATTTTCTGTCTCTGCATGGTGCCTGTCTCCTTCTGTGAGCTTGCCCTTTTCCATTTTCTTGGTATAGCCTTCTCTTCTACTTTGCATCTCACACCTCACAATCTCACTGTGCCCAGCTATACCTCTAGTTGTCTTTCTCCAAGTCCTTTCAGTTCCCCATCCTTATCTCAGTTCTTTAGACAGGCTCCTGGAGGAGAGAGACTGATTAGTTTAGCACATCTTTTCATACCAATCACATCACTAGTGCTTACCAATGGGCTGGGCAGTTGTTCTCAGGTCTGGAGCTCGCACAGTACCCTGGGGGTGGGGGAATCTCTGGGAGAAGCTGCCTTGGCAGATCCATTATAAACTCTTAGAAAGTATACAAGAAGATTGGATTTTGGTTTAGGTCTAGGATGCATATTTTGTTATGAGGTAGAGATTGTTTTGATCTAGTATGTAAATAGAAGTTTTTCTGGGCAGTTGGATAGAAATCTCTAGTAAGAAAGTTGGGTCAGAGGTCAGCAGAGGGGGTATTAAGAGTGACTTCAGTATTACCCATGTAAAGGGTCGAAGCCTCAGGGCTCCCGAGATAACAGAGTAGAGAGGGCAGAGGACAACGGACAGGAACAGAAAAAACAGCTATTCAGGAGAGAGCCTTATAGACCCAGTTTACTTAATAACATTATGTCTATAAAGAGAGAAATGAATTTTTTTTTAATTAAGCGATAATAGCATTTGAGTAGTTTTGTTCAGATCCCCTTATCTTACAGATGACTCTTACCTTACAGATGACTCTTGCTGTATCTCCTTCCTCAACCCTGTTCCCCTTAGGTAGAAGAAGAAATCCAAACCCTGTCCCAAGTATTAGCAGCAAAAGAGAAGCATCTAGCAGAGATCAAGCGGAAACTTGGCATCAACTCACTTCAGGAACTCAAGCAGAACATTGCCAAAGGGTGGCAAGATGTGACAGCAACGTCCGCGTATGTTCCCCCCCCCCGTTCCCTCCCTTCGTACATTCTCTAGACAGCATAGAGAACACATGGACCTTTTCTTTGAGGAGAGGAAGAAGGGGACGAGGACATTTCCACAGCTTTTTCTTGAGACCACATTGGGTTTCCTTTTTAGTTCTTCAGTGTATCTGGTTCTTTTCTAACTTTGGTTTTCAAGAAGATTTTAGGGAGTAGAAGCAAAGCAGCCTGGTGTACAGGTTGAAGGAACAGTTTTCAAGCCCCAGAATGTTGAGCAGTATTTCTCCTGTACCACATTTTCTCTGAGATTTATTTATTTATTTATTTATTTATTTATTTATTTATTTATTTATATTTATTTATTTATTTATGAGACAGAGTCTCCGTATAGCCCCAACTAGCCTGGAACTTACGAACTCACTCTGTAGACCAGGCTGGCCTTGAACTCATAGAGATCCGCCTGCCTCTGCCTCCCATGTGCTAGGATTAAAGGCATGTGCCACCACACCCAGCATTTATTTATTTTTTAAAAATATTTATTACGGAGCTTGAGAGATGGCTCAGCGGTTAAGAGCACTGTCTGTTCTTGCAGAAGACCTGGGTTTGAATCCCAGCACTTACATGGTGCCTAACAACAGTCTGTAACTCCAGTTCCTGGGGATCCGACACCCTCTTCTGACCTCCATGGGCACTGCATGACTTGGGTATACTTACACACATGTGGATGCTGGGAATCAAACCCGGGTCCTTTGTAAGAGCAAGCCAGTGCTTTTAACCACTGAACCATCTCTCCAGCCCCTCTTTCTGAGTTTCTTAACAGGCAGCTCTAGTGTGAAAATATTAATGGAAAGTCCTAGAAACCAGTAAGTCCTAAGTTTTAAATTGCATGCTATTCTGAATAACCTGATTAATTTCTTGCTATCTCAGCTTTGCCCAGTGTAGAACATGAATCAACCCCTTGACCTGTGTAACCACACTGTGTATGCCACTCAACCCATAGTCACTTAAACATGGTGTAGAGAGGGTTCAGTGTGAGCTGCGGCTTTGGGCATCTGTTGGTACTCTTAGAACTTACTACCATCACGTTCAGAAGAGGACTACCGTATGTCAACTTTTTTAGTATGTACACATTTCCATTTAGTCCTCAGAATAACACAGTAGAGTTAAATGATAAGATCACCCCAAATAAGGAATAAACTCAGATAGATGGCATTTTGAAGTCTCAGATAGCTCAAACTGACGGTCAGGATTTGAGCTCAGGTCTGGCTGTCTGTGGAGCCGGCCATTTTTTACTCTACTCTAATATCTTGAGATTATTCCATCACGTCTCTCCTATATGCTAATGGCAGAGCCCAGTCCCTTAAGGTTTTTGTCTTTTTGCTCACACAAATTATGATCTGGCATTATTACAGCAGTTTTCTTCCCTGACATGGAAGGAATGAGCTGCTTGCAAAAAATTTGAACTGCTTTTTGTCCTTTGTATTCGGTCCTAGCTGCTGAGTTGGTAACTTAGGAGCCAGTGACAACTTAACCAGTAGCAGCGAGGCCGTTTAGTCCTTACCTCACAGTACTTGAGGGACTACCACCACCTCCATTCCCCCCTGTACTGGGGATTGAACCCATGGCCTTATGTACCCCGGCACTCTACCACTGAGTTGCTGCCCCAGCTCAAGTACCCATTTTTTGTTCCATTTTCTTATCAAAGTAGGTGGCAGTGGGAAAACATACAGGGAACTAATCTTTGACTATATTGACTGCAAACCACATTTGTTCCTGGTATTTGATCTTGACATGTTAAGAAAGCAATGCTTCCTCATTCATTTCTGCGGTAGGAAGTGTAACCTTGGTGGTGGGTACCATAATTTTTTTGTTGATAGCTGTAAAGAGGCATGATCATTTATACCTTTAATGTTATAGCAGATATCACACTAGAGTCATTTTTAGGTTTATCTTGCATATACTTGGAATGTCAGGCAAGTCCTTATTTGGTAGCTCTATGGATAGGCAAAATTAATAAGAAAATGCTTCTTATGACCATGAAATTTATTTGGATAATAAAATACACACCAATTCTTTATTTTGTGATTTTTTGACCCCTTTATGTGAGATTATGTAAAAGGTATTTAAGGAATTTGGTTTTAATTTTGCTTTGTTTGGCTGATCTAGAGAAGAATGGAAGCAGATATGATTTCTTTCAGACTCTGACTCATTTTTAATTTTGTTTCATGATTGTTTTTAGTCTTTGGACACAAAAACATGGCTCTCACCTAAAAGGAACTAAGAGATAGTTTGTTCTTGAGCCAAATATAATTAATAATAGGCTGGGAACACAGATCCAGGTGGCCACTGTAGAAGTGGTTACATGAGATTTGATTGGTTCCAGAATAATGATACTCATACATCAAGGCATTGACCAAGTACATTGGGGAGCCCACAGGTAGGCACTTACCAGCAAACAGAGAAAATAGCTGTAGGTTTCAGATGCTGGCAGATAACATTTTTGGCTTTTGCATTGATGGAAGCTCATGGTCTGCTAGGAATACACTTGAAAGGTTTTAATAGTCACAGGAAGTTGGGTCACACACAGAGGTAGGCAATGAATTGCTTTCAAAGGGACTAAAAATAGCCCAAGATAATTTGGCTCTGGCCAGCCACATTTTCTCCCCATAGTCACAGAGTTCAGTCATTTGGCCTTCTGATATCTTTGTGTGTCTGTGTATGTCCTCACAGGGGTGCGTGCAAGCACAAAGATCAAAAGACAACTTCTGTGTCATTCCTCAGGCACTGTTCTAGTTTGTCTTCCATTGCTGTGACAAAACACTCTGACCAACACCAACTTGGGGAGGAAAGGGTTTATTCAGCTTACATCTCCTGGGTCACAGTTCATCACTCAGGGAGCACAAGGCAGGAACTCAGGGCAGGAACCTGGAGGCAGGAGCTGAAGCACAGGCCATGGAGGAATGCTGTCCACTGGCCTGCTCGCTTGCTCATGCCCAGCCCGCCTTCTTATACAGTATACAACAACCTGCCCAGGGTGGCAACACTCTTGTGGGCTGGGCTCTCCCACACTGCTCGACCATCAAGACAATACTCCACAGATGTGGCCACAGGCCAATCCAATGGAGCCAATTCCCCAACTGAGGCTCCCTCAACCCAGGTGTGTCAAGTTGACACTAAAGCTATCCAGCACAGGCACTATCTTTTTTTTTTTTTTTTAGACAGGGTCTCTCACTGGCCTAGAACCCCACGTAGGCCACACTGGCTGGCCAGTGGCCTCCAGGGCTCTGCCTGTCTCTGCCTCCTCAGCAGGGGGATTACAGACATGAGCCATTATGCTTGGCTTTTTTACTTGGGGTTTGGGGATCAGTCTGAGGTTCTTGTCCTTGGAAGGGAAGCACTTTACCAAAGGAGCCATCTCCTTAGCCCCTGGCCTTGTAGAGTTTGGAAGCTCAACCCTGATTCCTTGGTCCTTTCCTTCCTAGGCCTCTGTCTTTTCCTTTGCTCCAGGGAACTGCAGAAGATGGGGATGGAGGGATTGCTGCTGCCTTGAAGGTGGTGGAGGATATGAGAAGCTCTTAAAACTGTTTTATTCTTGAGTTCTTCAACAGGTGGTGACCATGGCACTGGATAGAACTGAGTAGCAGAGCATAGCTGACTTTCTTTTTCTGTTCTTTCATGGTTGCCTGCAGATACAGGAAGACATCTGAAACCCTGTCTCAGGCCGGACAGAAGGCTTCAGCTGCATTTTCATCAGTTGGCTCAGTCATCACCAAAAAGCTGGAAGATGTAAAGTATGTCTTCATTTTTCTTGTTCATAGAATGACTGGGGCAAACTGAACTGGGACCATGGTTGCTCTTGGTCAGACCTCACTCAGGGTACTGCTGGGTTCTCTGCTGTTAGACTCAAGAAAGGCATTCTTTCAGAGACCCCGAATACTTGCCTAAATTCTTGTAGGCCTCGAATTCTAACCTCCATAATGATTATCTTAGCTGGGTGTGGTGGCGCACACCTTTAGTCCCAGCACTTGGGAGGCAGAAGCAGGTGGATCTCTGTGAGTTCTAGGCCAGCCTGATCTACATGGCAGTTCCAGACCAGCCATTGCTACATATTGAGATACTGTCTCAAAACAAAACAAGCAAAACCCTCAAACAAACAAAATCCCATCTCAAATTGATCATCTTATGAGTTCCTTTGAAGGGATGTTGAAAAATTCTGGTTGCAAACTTTGGTGTCCTTTTAGTCTTGATCCTGCAGTGTAAGTATGCCTGGTGTTTATAACATTGTGATTGTGGGCAGGGCCAGGGTGGGGTGTCTTTCTGGGGGTGAATACAAGAGTATCGAAATGCATGCTTGGCCTGTGACCTGGCTTTACTTTATGTGACATTTCTGTACCATGGTGTGGTTGCAAGGTGTTTATGTGTGCTCTGGTTTGGCACTGAGCCATCGGCTAAACCTACATTCATGCTTAGGCCCAAATCTTGATTTCAAGCTTTAAAAAAAATTGTGCATTTGTGTTCGAGATTAGTTTCTGAATTTCCTTGTCGTTTTGGTCCTACTGCCTCATGGGGCTTTGGTGCCCCCGTTATTAGAGCAGTGCTACAGTGACTCACATGGCTTGTGCTGGCTGTGCTTCATCTTGGTGTGTGTGCACAATTTCTGTTTGCCTTTTTTTTCCCCCAAGCTCAGATTGCATGACTTTGTGTATCTTCTTTGTGGGTAAAATAGATTTTACAACCAGAATTTTGTTGGTTGAATCAATTTGTTCAATCCATATATTATACCATGTATTAAAATAGATCTCTTATTCATTATGTACAGAGTATTGTTTTCCATGTAATAATCATAACAATGGCTTTCCTGAATTCTTGGACAATTATGTGTATGTATACATCGGCCAGGCACTTTCCCTTCTCTTTATGTTGTCTGAATTCTTTTTGCTTTGGGGCCTTGTAAAAGTAGGTTATTTCATTCTGTTAGATTCATCAGAACTTCCTTTCTGTTTTAACACTTACTCTGGCTTCTTACAGATTGCAAGCCTTTTCACATTCCTTTAGGTAAGGAGAGCTTGAATCCCCACTGCTGCCTAGCAGTTGTGTGAGACAAGTGTGCAAGATTAGATGATTATGCCTCGGTGGATGCTCGTGTGTGTCCACTATGTGACTTTCTTGCATTTGGAGTATCTTTTTTCTCTAGTGCGTTTCTAATTCCAAGGGAGGTTTTCTTGTATGCCATGCGTAGTGGATGAATTAGAAGAAGAATTTGACACTGTGGTTACAAGGGATATGGAAATGATTGTGAACTTTCTTTTTATTTTAACCATGGCATACAAAATTCCTCCCTTTTAATGTCTGATTTTGTTTGTTTTTGATGCTTTTCTTTCTTTGGTGCTTTGGAAGGATGTTGGAATTCTCCTTCGTGTGGGTCTCATTACGTAATTATAATAGACTGCATATGTATTGCCTTGTGATGTTAAGTCTCCTGTTTTATATGGTTACTCTTTTTGTGTGGCAAGACAAACATATGAAATCTTATCCGCCATGTACTTCAAAAAATTTATTTATTTTTGATGTGTATGAATGTACCGTCTGCATGTAGGTTTGTGCACCTGTGTTGTGCAATGCCGCGGAGGTCAGAAGAGTGTGTCAGATTCTTCTGGAACTGGAATTAAAGACGGTTCTCAGCCGCCATGTGGGTGCTGGGGATTGAACCCAGGTCCTCTGCAAGAGCAGTCAGTGCTCTTAACCGCTGGGCCATCTCTCCAGCCCCACCACCGTGTACTTTTTAATATTTGTTTTATTAGATTATACTTTTAACTACTATTTCTTTACTAGTTATTCTTTAAGCACGCAAGGTAGTTTCATGGTTCACAAAAGGGAAAATGACATTTAAAAGACCAATCCCTGCCCTGTGATGCTGAGCCAGCTTCCCCCTCTCTCTCTGCAGACTCTGATTATTATACATAAGTATTGGATGGATCAAGTGGAAAATCTTTGAATTGTGAGCAGAAAGGGCACTGTTACAATTTCCCTCTCTCTTCCTAGTGATAATGCACATTTTCTTCTCAAGGGCTCCTTGCTTAACTTAGCTACTTCTTTCTTTCCTTCCCCCCCCCACCCCGTCTCCTTTTTTTGCTTGTTAAATTTTAGGTCAGATTACAAAATGATGCATTTCATTATGACATTTCCATATGTATATGTCACTGTACATTGTTCTTATTTCTTCCTCCTGTCTCCTCGTACTGGTCTCTTTCTGCCTCCCAAATAGTCTTCTGTTGTGTTTTTCATGTCGCATGAATTCCATTACCCTCTAATATTCCTTTTCCTCCTCCCTCCCTTAAGAACTCAAGATCTCTGGTGCCGACTGGTCTTGCAGAGGACCAGGGTTCGATCCCCAGCACCCACATGGCAGCTGAGAACCGTCTTTAACTCCAGTTCCAGGGGAATCCGACACCCTCTTCTGACCTTCACGGCATTGCACTGCATGGGTGCACAAACCTACATGCAGACAGTACATTCATACACATACGAAAATAAATTTAAAAAAATTAAAAAAAAAGAACTTAAGATCTCTTCTCCCTCATGGCTCCTTCCGTCTTCTTTCTGTCTCCCTCCCCTTTCCTTTTTCCCTCCGTCCCTTCCACTCCCACCTCTGCTCTCACATGTACATGCTTATGTAAGCCAGCAGATACAACCTAGTCTTGGAAGTCACAGTAAATCATAGAGATGTATAAACTCTCTTTGTTGAACTATTTAGAGCTAAAATAATGCTTTAAACAAAATCAAGTAACTGGGTCTGGAGAGATGGCAGTTAAGAGCACTGCTATTCTTGCAGAAGACCTGGCTTTGGTTCCCAGTACCCAAATGGCAGCTAACACCTATCTTAAACTTCAGTTTGAGGGGATCCTATCCCCTCATCTGGCCTCCTTGGACACCAGGCATGCATGTGGTGCACTTACATACATGTAGGCAAAATAGTCATATGCATAAAATAAAATAAGATAAACCTAATCTTAATAAAAAAATTAAATAACCAGTGACAAGGAGTAACTGTCAAAAATGATGTAGACAGCTGAATAATCATTAAATCACATAAGCCATTCTAAGGAAAATGCTTCTTCTGTGGGCAGATGCAAAGGCTATAACCATAAAGTAGACATAGGTTTTGTTAGAAGAGAGCTTAGAGTCTTTGAAGTTGGGGGGAGGAGCCAGGGCCTTGGGATACCCTAAGATTGGAAGAGCCTCCAAGTACTCAGCCATAGCATAGTGGGGTATGACAGCACAGATGGAGAATACAGCACCATGCGAGGACTGGGGTAGAATGGCGGATTTCACCTTATGTGCCATTCTTTCTCTACAGCGTTAGCAAGATTAAGCAGGTGTGTCTAGATACTGTCTTATTAATGTGTCAGAAACAAATTAAGTTTTGCTGTTTTTTTTTTTTTTTGAGTTACTTTATTTTCAATTAAAATATAATTGAGCCAGGCATGGTGGTGCATGCCTATAATCCCAGCACTCCGGAAGCAGAGGCAGGAGGATCTCTGTGAGTTCAAGGCCAGCCTGGTCTACAGAGCGAGCTCCAGGCCAGCTGGGACTAAAAGGAGACCTTGTCCCCAAAAGACCAAAACCCTCCAAACAAACAAAAACAAAAATATAATTAAGATTATACTACACTGTTTTGTCTCTCATATATATATATATATATANATATATATATATATATATATATATATATTTGGAGACAGGGTCTCCCTATAGCCCCAGCTGTTCAGGAACTTTATATGTAAACCAGGCTGGCCTTGAACTCACAGAGATCCACCTGCCCCTGCTTCCTGAGTGCTGAGATTAAAGATGTTCACCACCATGCCTGGCATGTTTTGTCTTTTTTTCTCCAATTAATAATTTTTGGACAATTTCCTGCATGCATATAATGCATTCTTGTTCCTTTCCCCCATCCATTTTTATTTCCCTTCTACCCCTGTCATCTCCTTTAAAAATCTTTTTCTCGGGGCTGGAGAGATGGCCTAGCAGTTAAGAGTGCTGACTGCTCTTGCAGAGGACCCGGGTTCGATCCCCAGCACCCACATGGCGGCTGAAAACTGTCTTTAACTCCAGTTCCAGGGGAGTCTGACACCCTCTTCTGACCTCCGCGGCATTGCACGACACAGATGCACAAACCTACATGCAGACAGTACATTCATACACATACGAAAATAAATAAAATAAAATCTTTTTCTCATATTCACTAGATTTTGTTTTGTTTGGGGTCCCAGAGTTTAGCCAGAGCAGACTGTGTAACTCTGGGTTTGCAACTAACCATCGAAGCCTGGAGCCTGGTGAGCTCACTAGTGGGCATACAACTGGAATCTGTGTCTCCAGTTCTCCCAGAATCTCTTGTTTGCCAATAGATTAGCATTAAGGGGTAGGGGCCCGCCCCTTCCTCAATCATAGCTGACTGTTAGGAGAGCCCAGTACAGTAGGCTCAGCTGCTGTGAGCTCATAATTGTCATGGGTGTGTCCTGCTTAGAAGATGACATTTCACAGCCCTTCTTCTATCTTCCCGTTCTTTAGCCTTCCTCTTCTACAGCGTTCTCTCATCCTTAAGGGGGTGGTATAAATGTTTGTCTTGTTTTTAATGAGTAATATACTATATAAACATGTGGTGGATAAATAAGTCTTTTAATGATTACTTGGGTTTAAGAGAATGGTCTCTCTTAAACTGTAATTTTTACAGATCAAAGGTTGACTTCATTTAATCTGAGGTTATGTGTTCATATATATACATATTCATATATATATTAAAAATCACTTCTTTTACATCATGTGGGTCACAGTGTCCATATTTCCCTAAGAACCATCCATATTTCCCTAAGAACCATCCAAGGAGAGATGGCTGCCTCCCAGTCCTCAAAATAAGACCTCTCCTCATGGGGTGGGGGCATGGTAGTGAGAGGAGGGGCGTTTCTTTTACCAATTGCTTTGCAACAGGTGTTTCATTCTATTAACTATTTATCCCAGGTTCCTCTCGCATGGCAAACTTATGCTGGTGATTTCATGCTGATATAATTTTGGATACAGAAGGAGAAATGTATTACTTTCACTAACTCAAACCCAAGACTCCCAGGAAGAGGTTTTTGTTTTACATGGTCAGAGTTACCATTTGAGATTTAGACATTTGTCATAGTTATAGCTTGGTTAGAAGATAAGGAAGAGGAAAAAAAGTAGAGAAGTAGTGTAGGAAAAGGGACAGAGGGAATGATTGTGAGAATAACTGCTTTCGGTGTCTTGAGATGAGGGCTGAGCCAGGTTGGGGTCCAGAGGGACCAAGTAAGGGAACTGTCCCATGAGGCCCTTGGGACCCTTAGTGACTGCTCCCTGGAAGTGGTGTGTGCATTTTGTTTGCTGTTTTCTATACATACAGGGAACATACTGACTCATGCTTTTATAATGTGGAGAGACACTTAAAGCATCTTCACATTTTACTCCATGCTACCACTCCCACCACTAAACACATCTGGCAGTCTTAGAGCATACTGCAGTGATTCAGCAGCCATACTGCTCCATTTCTTATGTATTTAAGAAGAAATGCTAATTCATTTTGTGTCTCTTTCAAAAGGAAATTTCCTTCTAAATGAGTATTTCCTCATCTATGCTTCTTGATATTTTTATTTGTTTGGGTTTTATTAAAGTCATCTCAGACAGAGCTAATTTATTTTGTGTCTATTTCAAAAAGAATTTTCCTCTTAAATGAGTATTTCTTCATGTATACTTCTTGATGTTTTTATTTGTTTTGGGTTTATTAAGGTCATTTCAGACAGTTCCTGTTTGCTGAAGAATTCTGCCCTTGATGGGAAAGAAATATCTTTTCGCTTCCATGAAAGAGTGCCTTTTGATTAGGAATTGAAACACTGTAATAATGGTTTCTACTTTTCATATTTTCCAGTTTTTGTTAGTGAAATTGTTCATCATTGAAGATACATTTATGGAATGTTACCTGTATCAGGCTTTATTCTAGGCTATAGGGTTGGAACTAAGAACTGCTGAAATTGGAACATTTTGAGAGATAATACAACATGAAAATGATGTTAATTCATGTTTCAACTAACACCATCAGTCTAATGATAATAGTTAACCATTATGTATGGGGTATATTTTTTAATTCTGAGATATAGCTACATAAAAGTACTCAAATTCAGCTCAGTGATATCCCACAGGAAAAGCCTTATTATAATCATGTCCTTGCCTTTTCTTCTATATTGTCACTGAGGCAGTTAGTTGGTGTGAACTTGCTTCTGCAACCCGACAGCTGACCGGGAGAAGAGAAAGCTTTTTACGTGCCTGTGTGGGAATAGTGGTTAGAAGTAGCTGAGAGTTTCTAGAATTTGCACCTTATCCACGTATTTCCTCATTTTGTTGATCTTATCAAATTTAGTATGTGTGTGCCGATGCACAAGCAGTTCACATTGGGCCACTACTTGCCTTTTGTGGCCAGAATTTGGTACTTTGTGCTGAGGTGAATGTTCTCATGAAGAATATTTTTGTTGTGAGGAACAGAAAATGATGGGTCCTAGCTTGACACAGAAAGGGAATGTGTTATACAGACATAAAAGTGTCTACATGAGAGTGCAGGAGAGGAAGCAGGCCTGGGTCCCACTCAGGCTGGCCCTGTGGCTGGAAAAGTGTAGAACTTGAAGCAGTTTTTGGAAACCTGGAAGTCTGTTTTCTCTCAGCCGGCCCTGTCCCTGTATGGTTACCTCTCCCTCATTTTTAATCCCCTCTCTGTCTTACAATTGATTCTTTCTTGGGAAACTGGCTTCCTCTGTGTTCTTTTTTTTTTATTTTTTTAATTTTTTATTTATTTATTTTTTAATTTTATTTATTTCTGTATGTGTATGAATGTACTGTCTGCATGCAGGTTTTTGTGCACCTGTGTCGTGCAATGCCGCAGAGGTCAGAAGAGGGTGTCGGATTCCCCTGGAACTGGAGTTCTCCTGGAATTGGAGTTTCAGACGGTTCTCGGCCGCCATGTGGGTGCTGGGGATCAAACCCGGGTCCTCTGTAAGAGCGGTCGGTGCTCTTAACTGCTAGGCCATCTCTCCAGCCCCCCCTGTGTTATTGAAGCTTTTCTCTGGTCCCCCAAATTCTCCACAGCCTTTAAGTTGGGCAGTTTTCAAGTTCAAAGATCTCCTCCCTGACTGAAGCAGAGCTGCCTGTTGTAGTACAGGATACAGTCTCGTTGTGCTCTTCACGGCCCCTTCAGTGCGGACACTCTGCAGACTGACCAGAGAGTGTGGAAGGTGTTTGTGGCCATGTAGCTTTTCAGGGTGTTTCTTTAAAAGGGGCTGAAGAAGAGATGATTAGAGTCATGGTATTATGAACTTAGAAGGACCTTTCTTATTAATCCTACCTTACAAATAAAAGTACACCTCAAAAGATCAAGTAGAAAAAGACATAGTAAATTGTATACCCAAGATACAGACATAGCACCTGCCCTCCTCTGTATGATAGAGACAGTTGCTGTGTGAGGTAGTCAGCCAAATACAATGCTGGCCATGTATTATATCAATTCTCTTGATTATATCATCTATTAGAATATTTTGATGTGTCTCAACACATACTCTCTATAATTATATAGTAATGTCAAACTAGACGAACTTTATCTACAGCATGTTGCCATTTATAACACCTGAGTCTTTAAGGAAACTTGGTCATAAACACACAAAATATTTCAATGTAATCGAGGATTAATACCTTGAAGTATTTGCATTACCCAAAGGAAAGATTATTTACAAAATATCTGTGCCAGTGATCAAAATATTGTATATAGTAACAGTATGAGCAGAACATGGAGGTTTTTTAAAGAAGCCCAAGGATGAAGGTACGTTCAGCTGCTGAGCTAGTCTCTCACAAAGATGGCTGAGCAGGCTCAAAAGCCTGAATCATGATAAAAAACTGTGACCCAGGCAACTTAGAGAAGGAAGAGTTTATTGGGTCTAGAGGGAGGACTCCATCATGGCCACGGAAGCCTGGCAGGGGGCAGTGGGAGCAGAAAGCTGAGAGCTCACATCTTCAAACACCGGCAGGAAGTAGAAAGAGCAACCTGGAAGTAAGGCAAGGCTGTGAATTCTGAAAACTGACCCTCAGTAACTCAGCTTCTGCCAGCTAAGCCATACCTCCTAAAAGTTCCGTGACCTTCCCTAAACACTGCTACCAACTAACCCAGTGTTCAAATACTTCAGTCTATGGGGGACATTTCTTATTCAAACCACTACAGTAAATGTCTCTTATCATAGTACAGATACTATTGCTAAGTGGTGATATGGAACCTATAATCAGAGCTATCATAGAAGTGATTTATTTTGAAAGCTACCTGTCCCAGCCTGGGAACAAATACCCTGGCCTTTCAGTGGCTTGTTTGTGTGTGTGTATAGCTGTGTGTGTGTGTGCTTTGTTTTTGAGGGGAGGTGGTGAACACTGAATCAGAACTCCCAAGGTCCCAAGTTCCATTCTCACTGTTTTGCTGTTACCTTGGGTAATCATCTAACCTCTGAGCCCTGCTTCTTGATGCCTTACAGATCCAAGTGAAAGCACTTTAGAGTTTTAAAAGTGCTAGAAAGGACAAGCTTATACATTAGTACTAGAAATGATTCAATTCAAATTCAGCAGGCTCATGAATAAAAGTAAATTATTTTGGCATAACTTTGACTCCCTCCACCTCAAAAAGCAGATAATTTTTCATGGTGCCAAAAGAATAAATTGTTGGAAAGCTAAGTTTTGTCAGCTTTTTAAGTCAAATCACTATGTAATAATTTCGTTTCTGTCTCTTTTTAATGCTGCCTCTTAGTATACGCTCCATTCAACATTCAATTAGCATGCCTGCCATGAGGTAAAGTATAATTTTACACAATGCTGCCTGTGCTTTATTTAGGTGTTTAAGCCAAATCATTAAGTGAGGAATGAGAATTCTGCCTTGAACAAACCCTGTGTTTAACACAGTTAGTCAGCTTCCAGTTACTTTTCTTATAGTGTTAGCATAGGTGCATGGGATCCAAAGGGTAATTTTTTTGTAAAGAACTACTATTTTGATTTCATTTTAGAAAATCATTGTCTGAAATTCGTTTAACTGGAATGCATATACCACATTTGAATGAACCTCCCCTTGTGGTTCAGGGGTTATGTCCCCTCGGTCTACATTAGCTTTGGTAACACCTCTCTTTTCGCTCACCCCTCCCACTCTGCTTCCCACAATGAGAGTGGCCTTTAGAGCCCGTACATCCGCAGGCACTTGGTAGCTGCTTTAACCTCCCTAGTGAGGCAAAGGATCCTTAAGAGTATGTACGTTTGGCTTAGACGTAAGTGTATGTTGGAGTCTCCTGGAAGGAGTTAAATGCTTCATGCTGGGCCCAACCCTAGTTTTTAAATCTGGAGGTGGGATGGGACCTGATTAATTCCTGTTCTAACACCCCCCAGAGCTCCTGATGCAGCTGGCCTGGGGGCCACATGTTGACCACCATTGCCTTATCCTATTCACCCATCACCACAGGGGAATGAGGAAGCCCCTTTCCCTCTATGCCTTTTAAATGTTGGTAATAGTATGGACGGTTAAGGCCCTATGGATAGGATAAAAGCTTTGGAAACCCACAAGTGAGAAGGGAAGGCCTGATGTAGAGGAAAGGCAAGTGTCTGAGTTCCCTGCTTCCTTTTGGTCCTTCTTTTCCTTGTCTCTGATGCTGTTCCCTGCGAATTACAGTCTCGGTGATGGAACCTCATATGGTCTGCTTGTTCCAGTGAGGTGATGTATGTTCATGTGGGAATCCTTCCCTGCAAGATGAGACTGGAAATAGAAGTTCTAAAGGATAGTACTAAACTGATCTCACAGTGGCATTCTTGTATGCTAACAAGGTGGTGGTTGAAGTGACACAACTGAAGCATTATTTGCTTTTTCCTTTTCTACACTCGTCTTTGACTATGTTGTATGTATCTCAGAGTGCCTATTTCATGACTGGAAAGAAAACTTGTAGAACTATTAGCTCAAACCCGTAACCATCATTGTTTGCATATTTGCCACACACAAAGCATACAGGAAAATATCTGTTCTTTTGCCGATTATGAATAATGGTGGAGAGAAATGCAGTCATTTAATAAGGTTTCAGAAATTGTTTTTTTCCTCCAGTGGTTGTAATTTTATATCTGTCTTTTTCTGTTTTCATAGAAACTCCCCAACTTTCAAATCATTTGAAGAAAAGGTTGAGAACTTAAAGGCAAGTAAAGAAACGAACTGTCGTTATGACACAGTGCTGCTCAAATCTCTTTGGCGTGGGGCCTTCACTTGAGTATTTCATTTGAAACCTTCAGCCAGGCATGATGGTGCATGCCTTTAATCCCAGCACTCAAGAAGAAGAGACAGATGAATCTCTGAAAGATTGAGGCCAGCCTGGCCTACATAGTGAGTTCCAGGCTACCTGGGACTACAGGGAAATACTGTCTCAAAAAAAGCAAACAACAACAATAATTTGAAAAAACTTCAAAGAATTTAAACATTATAATTCTGTATGTCACTAATGAACATTTCGGGGGTTATGTATTCTTTTAATTGATATTTTTGAGCCTATGTAGCATGTACATATTTCTTTCAGTGGTTGTACTCAATAATATTTGTGGATGAATGAACAATTTAATACTATACAAAATGCTTACCCAAGCATCCACATAGATCAGCAGATAGTTTGCAATGTAGACTATGGAGTTCTTTTAAGTAAATTTCCTTGTGAAGGGCAGTTAGCAGCTGGGGTAGGAGGATAGAATTTACTAGTCTGAACAGTCCAGCTAGGAAGAATGTTTATGTTTTACTATTAAGCCACTTTGAACATTACATCAGTACTTAAATGCCATATGTATATAATGATCGCTGATCTACGAGGTTCCTGATTGGGTCTTGAAAGTAACTTTAGAGTTCCTTAATGCAGAAGCAGCTAATTTTATTTCATGTTTTTAAGTCTAAAGTAGGAGGAACCAAGCCCGCTGGCGGTGATTTTGGAGATGTCTTGAATTCCACTGCAAATGCTACTGGTGCCGCCACAGAGCCACCTCCAGAACCGGCACAGGAGAGCCCATGAGTCTCCTACCTTTGTTCTGCAGCCCACTGCCAGATGCTGCGAGTGAGACCCAGGCACATCTTGTCAACATGCACAGCTGCAGAGTTCTACCTGATGTGCTTTTATTTAGCTTTACATATTTCTTTTACCAAATAGTTTGTGAGTTAAACAAAGTGAAACCACCTCCACATCTATGCCAGGGAACACCCTTTGTTTAGGAAACAGCACCACAAAGAGAGTCTTGCAGTTCCTGGGGTGCTCACTAGAATGGGGGGAGCTGCAGTGGACCACTGCTTTCCAACTTACAAAAGTCGCTCTGCATCTGGGATGCCAATTGGATCTTTGTTTTCTGTAAGTTTTTTCTTTTTGAATCTCTGCATATTTGATTTCTAACTGAAATTGTTCTTTTAAATCTTCTAAATTTTGATTATTAAAAGTTTTGGCATTGTTTCTACTTTTAAAGGAGGAACTATTGACATCCTTTTTCTTGAGTAAACACTGATTTTGTATAAGGCAAAGCTCTACTTCTAGTTTGCTACAGTTCTGTGACAGTGTACATAGAAAGTCAAACTACTCAGTGGCATGAGACTGGGTTCTCTTTCCACATCCTTGGTAATTGTCATTTGTGGCAGCAGCCATTTCTGCATATTGGTTATTATGCCACTTACATCATTTTTGTAATCAATTAAAAATTTAATTTTTAAGTAAAATGATAAAATAACATTGTGAGCCAAGCATATTGCATTACTGTAAGTTGAAATAGGAACACACTCATCACTGTTAGTTTCAAAATTCTGAAAAGTCTTTAGTAGGTCTAGATAGCTGTAAAAATGCTAAAATCTTTCACTTTAGGAAAAACACTGCTGTCTCCATTTAATCCATTTAGCACCCTTTAGGAAGCACAGAAAGTTACATGAAAATGGAACTTCAACTTTTTTTTATACTAAGGTGTTGGTGATCACTCCTAAGAATGTAGTACATTAATAGACACTCCTAAGAATGTAGTACATTAATAGACACTCCTAAGAATGTAGTACATTAATAGAAATGAACTCGTCATGCTGTATCTGCTTGTTTTCAGTGTATGAGCAGTTAAGTGTTACCTTAAACATTCCCCCTACTTTGCGAATGGAGTGTTGGGATTCCTGAATGAAAGCCTCCAGAAGGTTCTGCAGTGGCTAAGCTCCTCTATTAACTGTGATAACTACTGACTACCACCGCCATTTCCTTATGCTGTATGTGTTTATAGTCTGCGAGGTTGTATCTGTTATTTATCAGGTTGTGGTTGTTTTATTATTGTCCATGCCAAATGTTAATTGCCAAGCTTGGAGTGACCCAAAGCATTCTTTAAAAGCATGACTAGATTTACTTGAGGATAAATTTTCTGCAAACCAAATCTGAAAAGCCACAAGTGTCGATTGTTATAAAATGAGATGCTGCCATTCTTGATTACTACTTGGATGCAATGGAAACTATACTCTATTACATGTGAAAATCTTAATAAATACTGTATATCAGTAATATAGGTCTTACTATTTATTATGAGGTCAATGGTTTGGAAACAAGTTGTATTCTAGAATCAACTGGTGTCTTTCATTTTTTTTTTTTTTCCCGCTATCCACTTTAAGTCACTGCTAGTGCCATCAGACTAACGTAGAAGCTTTAAGGTCAAGGTCATGAAGGCATTTTCATAGAGAACTGGATCCATATAAATTTGTCTCTCTATAGAAATAGTATGATTATTCAATTAACTGTTTTTTAAATTTTTTATTTTATTTTTATCACTTACTTTTTTGTTGGTGTTGGTGTCCCAGCATCTCCTCTTCAACAGATGGTTGCTTGGGTGCCCTGCCTTGTTTTTGTAACAAATAGAAAATAGAGTAAGATGGAAACTTTTTTCCCATAAAGTATCTTCAAATCTTTTTAATGCCCATATGGGAAAATGATAGATGTGGCAGTAGGAAGTGGGATGGAGTGTGCAGGAGAGGTTGAGGAAGGAGCGAGAGAGAAAAGTTAGACAACCAAGTTTCTAGACTGCTTTCTGAACTTAATCTAAAAATCTAATCTATTATAAAGTCCCTTACCTCGTTAAAAAGTCACAAAATGGGTAAGGACTAATTCAGAAAAATAAACATGGATTTAGAAGTATTCAAAATGGCCTTTGTGGCAGATCCCTTATGAATTCACAGATACTGAAGAAATCTGAAACAATAATTAGTAGAAATAACCATGAGAGGTCCAGTTTGAAACATAGTAATTAGAAATACCCCAAAGAAGTCCAGCTGCTCCACCATGCTTTGTGGTTTAGATGAAGAAAATAGCAAAGTGAAATCTTGAGATATTTGATGAGGTAAGTGTAATGGAAAAACGGATCTCCTGAGAAAGCTTACAAAAAGTAATACCCCTAGTGAGCCAGTGGGAAATACGGTAAGAGCCGATGATGGCTTAGAGGCCAGAGTCGTGAATGGGACAAGAACTCATTAACTGGACCATGATCTTAACAACTCAGAGTAGTTATTGAATAAGGAACACCACCATTTGGACTGTTTCTGGATCTGTTAATCAAGATACACACTATTTTCTGTATAGTGTTTGAAAGCAATAAAACCATAATTTGGGTATGGGTTCTTTTATGTTTTTCCTCTTTTTCAGGAAAGGGGCGAGTCTGCTATGCAACTTTTCTCAGTCTTCATATCGTGATATGTAAAACAAAACAAAAACCATAGTGTCTGTACTGAATCACCACATTAACAAAAACTGAAAAGTTGCACGTTAGCTACCAATGTGCATTGATTATTTACTGTACCCTGCCAGAGGAGACCCTGCATAGAGCAGCTGCTAGGCTCTGGGATTCTTTAATAGTTCTTTCTAAAGTACTGTATTTTCTGCATGTGTGTAAGTGCACCTGTGTCTTGCAATGCTTGAGGAGTAAGAAGGCATTGGATTCCCCTGGAACTGGAGTTATGGATAGTTTTTTTTTTTTTTTTTTTTTATGGTTTGTTTTTAGCTGTCATGTGGGTGCTGGTAAGTGAACCCCAGGTCCTTTCCGAAAGAGCATCCAGCGCTCTTAACCACTGAACCATCTCTCCAGCCCCTCTTTAAATAGTTTTTTTTTTTTTAAGGTATTTTTAAGACAGGGTCTCCCTGTAGCCCCAGTTGTCCTGTCCTGGAATTCACTATATAGACCAGGCTGGCCTTGAACGAATAGAGGTCTGTCTGTGTCTGCCTCTTGAGTGCTGGGATTAAAGCCATGCACTATCACGATTGCCCTTTACTAATTCCCAAGACCAGTTGAAAAGCTAGATTTTTCCCATTGCAAAGAGACAGTTGACCAGTCCTAATTTTTAGTGGCTGTCCTGTTCGAATTGGATTAATTATAGAATTCAGGTGTGGGTCACAGTTAATAATAAGCATTGTTACTTTATTTTTTTATGTGTATGAGTGTACTGTCATCTGCATGTAGGTAGGTGCACCCATGTCGTGCAATGCTGCGGAGGTCAGAAGAGGGTGTCAGATTCCCCTGGAACTGGAGTTAAAGATGGTTCTTAGCTGTCATGTGGGTGCTGGGAATTGAACCAGGGTCCTCTGCAAGAACAGTCGGTGCTCTTAACCACTGAGCCATCTCTCCAGCCCTGAGCATTGTTACTTTAAAGTAAATGAGCAAGCCTTAAATTTTGCAAGCTCCATATTCTGTTGTGAGCCTGTTTGTGCTTGTTGTCTGCCAAAGCTTCATACTCCAATAAACTGGTGATTCATTTCCTGCCAACTCTTACCTGTAATTTTGAAGTTACTGAGTTTGGTTGGTAGTGTGATTACCTTAGTTTGGTGGTCTTCCTACAACACAGCGATATCTAAGCAATTTTATTGTTTGAACCCGTATTTGTCTGTGGTCATGATATTTAAGATTCTTCATTTCAGGGCTGGAGAGATAGTAAAGTACAGGAACTGTTCAAGCTTGAGGACCTGAGTCTACATAGATAGAAGGGATCCAACATTGACGTGTAGGCCTCCATATGGATGCACACATATGTGCAATCACATACACCTCCATGCATACACATACAATAAAAGGTTCTTCACTTCAACATGGTTTAGTTTTCCTGTTTCTGTTTCTAGGATCTTTGTTCCTCTGTGCCAACATGACTAGTAGCCGGTAGTATTCCAACCCTCAAAATGGTGTCCTCAGTCATCTGTATGGCGTCTATGGTGACTGAATCTATTTCCACACCTGAAATGACTGCCTTTGGGGTATATTCTAGTTAGCTACCTATTGCTGTAATAAAACACTCTGACCAAAACCAACTTAGGGAGGAAAGAGTTTATTTCAAGCTTACACTTCCAAAGCACACTCCATCTTTGAGGGCAGCCAGGCAGAAATTCAGGACAGGAACCTAGAGGCAGGAGCTGAAGCACTGACCACGGAGGAATGCTGCTTGCTGGCTTGCTCCTCCGGTTTGTGCTTAGCCTGCTTTCTTACACAACACAGGACCCCCTGCCCAGGAGTGATACCATCCATAGTGAACTGGGCCCTCCCACAATACTGAACAATTGAAATGCCACAAAGACATGCCAATAGGCTAATCAGAGGAAATTCCCTAATTGAGGCTCCCTCTTCCCAGGTTTGTCAAGTTGATAATGAAAGCCAACCATGACAGGGTGACAGGATGGGTTTCATGGCTGGTTAAGAGGCATATTTCTCCCTTCTTTCTGGTGCTGAGGACTGAACTCAGGCCTTCATGGCTAGGCAAGTGCTCTGTTACCGAGCCATACCTTGGTCCAGGAGGCATACATTTCTGTTCACCTCTAGGTCACGTCATCTAGCCACTAACAGCCACTTTATACAGACTTTTCAGTGCCCCCCCCCTTTTTTTTTACACTGGCATCTTCTCTTCCCCACTTAGAGGCTATATCTGTGTTAATAGTTTGGTTGATAAGACCATGATCAGTAGATCAGTGACCAGGACTTTGAACTCTTCTGTTCACTTTCCTTGCTCTCTGCCATTAATATTTTCACAGCGTTTATTAAGAACTTGAAAACCTGTCTTTTTGTTTTGTGTTGGTTTTGTTTCAGACAGAGTCTCACTGTGTAGCCCTGGCTGATCTGGATCTTGTTATGTGGACCAGGATGGCTTTGAACTCACATAGATCCACCTGCCTTTGCTCCCTGAATGCTGCAAAGCTCAGCAGAAACCTGTCTTTGATAAAGCAGGCAGAACACAAGTGCTGCCACTACAGTGGCATGTTTTGTTGGTGCTTCTGTAGCCTGCAGGCATCCCTCGACTCACTTAGTTTTGCTTTTTTGAGGCATGTTTCCCTCATACAGCTGAGGTTACCTTCAATCTCATATATATATGGTCAAGGATGACCTTTAGCAAATTATCCTGCCTCTCTCCCAGGTGCTGGGATTAATATGCTTGTATTACCATACATGGCTGACTTTGAGACTGGAACTCATTACTTAGCTCAGGTTGGCCTCCAGCTCAAGATCCCTAACTCCTCACTTCTTTTTTTTTTTTTTGAGACAGGGTCTCCCTATAGCCCCAGCTGGCCTGGAACTCACTCTGTAGACCAGGCTGGCCTTGAACTCACAGAGATCCACCTGCTTCTGCCTCCTGAGTGCTGCACCACCACACCCAGCCTAAAGATGGTTCCTAGCCGCCATGTGGGTGCTAGGAATCGAACCCAGGTCCTCTGCAAGGGCAGTCAGCCCCTTAACTGCTGAACCATCTCTCCAGCCCCAGCTCCTCACTTCTTTAATCTTTCTCATAACATGCTTCCTCAAGTAAAAACAAAAGCTTCAAGATGGACCTACTATCGTGAAAGTGCATCCATCAACTAAGCACTAAGAAGCTACAGGGACTGTCTCCCAAATATATTGCCCTTGTCACAGTTCTTCGCGTTTATCATATGGCTGAGTTAGGACTAGCACATAACTCATCACTTGAATTTTAAAGGCAGGACCTTAGTAATCTCACTTGTTCTGTTCATACAGATGTACTTTTTATGCCTGAAAGCAGCCCCTCAGATGTACAGGCAAACGCTCATACTGAAGTCATTTAAGTTTTCAAAACACTCCTTAAACTTGGCACTGGTTAAGAGCTTGGTTTCATGAGTGGAGAAACCACATCAGCAACATGATATGATACTGGGTTGCCTAAGACCAGGTTCAGTTAGGCTTAAATAAAATTAAGTATATACACCACACTCACACACACATACATACAAAGATTTTTTTAGGTTGGTTTAGAGGATATGGTCTTGGAGATGACCACTGTCTGGAGAGGCTGAGAATCCAGTAGTTGCTCAGATAGGGCCTGATGTCTTTGCCGTCCCAGTCTGGTGCTGAAGGCCTAGAGGACTTCTGGAGAAGGTTTCAGTCTCCATTGGAAGAACCAAAGAATCTGGTTCTAATATAAGCAAAGGAATGCTGCAGCAACCACATAGATGAACTTGCCACAAGGAGTGAAGGCAAGCAGGCAAAAGTTTCCTTCTTCCATGGCCTTTTGTCTGAGCTGCCACCAAAAGATGCCTCCCATATTTAGGGTGGATGATATGCCCAATTCAAATGACCTGCTCAAGAAGTCCTCCACAGGAGTGCCCCGTGGCTTGTTTTAGTTGATTCCAGATCTAGTCAAGTTGACAAGATTAGCCATCATACCATATTCTCTACAATTTGCCCCCCCCCCCCCCCAGTGGAACTGAAAGTTGCAACAGCCATATATAATATTGTGACAGTGTTTAAGAGAGCCCACCTAACTGTCAAGGGAAATGAGTTTAAATCCTAGAGGGGGATCTCACTTGGAGTAGAATTTACTGTTACGGCCCCTATTGAATCTGCAGGATTTACTGGACGATGGCCAATGATTCAAAAAAAAAAAAAAACGATTCATAAGATCATGCAGCATTCCAAGGTCAGTACACTTCCTAGTGTTCTGTACAGTCGGTGCGCCATAGACTGAGAAAGACGTAAATCAACATAAATGGTCTGTCATGCTTGCAAAATCCCAGCACTCACGGAGTGAGAGTGTTCGATGAGGTGTTTAAGGTCAGCTTGACCTACATAAAGACCAGTCTGGATTACATGAGACCTTACTCCCCTCAAAAAAACAGGGGAGGGGGAGAGAACTGGCCCCTGCCGCAGAATTATTAACTGCAGGTTAACATCAAACTGATAGTTAATGTGTGGACCTCTTAATTGGTAAAACAAACATTTTAAGTACAGTGCTAGGTTTGGGCAAAATCTGGGATTCCATATTGAGGGAAAAAAATCAAGTGAGTATCTGTGTGGGTTCCGGGGAAAGGGGCATACATAGGAGCATTGTGAACTTAATTCCCGAGACGGGATGGCAGCTATCCAGGATAATAAAAACAGGCTGTTTTTATAATGCGTGTGAACCGGCAGCAGAAGTGGCAAAGGATAAACTGCGACCAGGTTTTCACAAACGTCTGTTGAAGCCTACTATATACCTACGGCCAGCACTCCAAGTCCGAGGAATTTACAAAATTGGGAGCAGACACTAAACTCAAGTCCCATATATGGCATATTAGACAGTGCTGAATAATAGACAAGAGGAGGAGCTGGCAAGAGTAGGGGATAACCTAGCAGACCTGAAGGCAGTCAGGACAGCCTGGGGGTCACTGGGGAGAGGCCGCCCGTGGGAACAGCAGCTGCGGCATCAGCTTGCCCCCGTGAGGCTCGAGCACTAGCTGTACCATCCATCCTCCAGAACGCGCGCCCAGCAGCGTCAGCGAGTCCGCATCCCACACTGCCCGGATGTAGCAGCACTGGGCGGGGCTATCCTCGCTCCGCCCCCTGACCCGCGAGCGTGCGGAAGAGGCCAGAGGTCAGAGGTCGAGCAGGCAACATGGCGGCGCTGTATGGGCCCCGTGCCGTGGCTGCTGAGAGGGGCTCCCTGCGACTGCTTCTCTTCTCCAGGCCCTTTCGCGGTACGAGCACCGATAGTGGCTCCGAGAGCGCGAACCCTGATTCCTTAAAGCCTCAGGAGCGCTCAGGCGGCTTCGCGAGGGCGCAGAAGCGGTACTCGGAGCTGTGGCGGAAGGTAGGCCTTGGATAGGTGAGCGGTCTTCACGGCGCCACGCCCATGACGCCGCCGTGGGGGCGGAGCTAGTCCGTGGGCGGGCCCAGTCTATGGGCGGGGCCGTAAGGAATGCGGAGCGGTTTGCCTGTGAGGGCGGAGCGTGGCGGAGGCTAGGAACCTGGCCCGGACGGAGATATTTGAATGACAGTTGTAGCTGTTGTGAACCGGGAGAATGATTTAATCTGTCAGTGCTTCACTGTCCTTTTCTGAAAATGACCCCTGTTCAGAATTTCCATCAATTTCTAAGTTTTCTCATTTTAGGGGGACAGGACCGCAGTTCACATACAGGTATTTCTCTGGTTGTTTTAATAGCTTCTGTCAAAAGTTTTCTTTGATCCAAGGATGGTAAGGAGTCCGTGCATTCATTTTGTGATTTTTGCCATGGCAAATTGCCACACGTTTAGTGGCTTGACACAAATTTTTGTTTATAGGGCACTAAAACGTCTCATGGAGTCTCACTGGGATATGTTGAAATTTCAGTTCTTGCTTTCCGTTCTGGGGAGAAAATGTCCCTGTTTTCTCTTGTGAGGACCAACCACAAGTGCCCTTTGGCTCAGGGTTCCCCTTCTGCCGTCTTCAAGTTGATAGCAGTAGACTCAGTCATCCTGGCTCTACCTCATGTGACCACACTTAAATGCTTCAGTTTGTGGTCTGTTTTTAGGGATCATGTTGAGTCCACCCAGATAAACTAGGATAATCTTATTTTAAGGGCAGCTGGTTGTCCATGTTAATTGCACTTGTGGATTTCACATGGTCAGCATTCATCAGTTTAATGAAGGAAAGTTAAGGTACTGAAGACTGACCAGGATTCCTTTTACTTTTGAATACACTTCTAACTGGGCTGCTCTGTTTTTCCAGGAGGAGGCTGGGTGTTTCCTGGCAGTTGTTTGTTCTGCCCAATTCAGACTGAATGGAGTGCCCTGGGTCAGTTTTTCTTCACTAAAACAGTTTAAAAAACATTCTGCTACACAAGTACACAAATTTGGTTAGGATATGTAGTTCACCAAGTTCTTATTCATCATTTTTGGACAACTTGGTTTAATGGAAAGGAAATTTCCCTGAGGAGGAGGGTGTGAGGAGACTGGCTTGTAATCTCCCATTTTTATAGCATTTTAAGTTATTTTTTTTTCTCCCCCCCCTTTTGGTCTTTTTGAGACAGGGTCTCCCTATAGCTCTATCTGTCCTAGAACTCACTAGGTAGACCATGCTGGCCTTGAACTCACAGAGATCTGCCTGCCTCTGCCTCCCCTCCCAAATGCTGGGATTAAAGGTGTGTGGGACCACTCCGGGCTGTCATTACTGATTTTTTTTTTTTTTAATGGTATGTGAGAACACTATCCCTAGGTTTTTTTTTTTAATTAATTTATTTTTTAATATATATTTTGTACAAGATTATCAAATCTAGATCCGTGTTCCCCATCCTATGCCCCCACCCCACCAGAGCTCATGTATTCTGTCAAACATGCTTTTCTTCTCTCTCTCAGTCTTTCTCGATATTCCCCATGTGGAAGTTGACTATTTTGAGTAGAAGTTCACTGTTTCAGTCAGTTCTTTGATGCAGTCCTTTCTGTTGCTGTTGTTTCCAATATGCATCACTCCCAACTGCTTGGACAACAGCTCAAGGGGCCGTGCACAAGAAATACAACTATGTAATTGGCACTAGCATCCACAGATGAGGGATACCATTCGTTGTTTGTTTTTCTGGGACTGTGTTACTTCACCCAGCATGATGTCTTCTAGCTCCAGCCATTTTCCTGCAAAGCTCATGATGTCATCTTTCCTTACTGCTGCATAGAACTCCATTGTGTAGATGTACCACATTTTCTCTATGCACTCGTCAGTTGAGGAGCATTTGGGTTGGTTCCAGCTCCTTGCTATTGTGAAGAGAGCTGAAATAAACATGGCTGTGCATGTATCTCTGTGGTTGGGTGAGTCTTGTGGGTACATGCCTAGGAGTGGTATGTCTGGGTCGGGTGGCAAGTTCATTCCAAGTCTTCCAAGGGTTCTCCACACTGCTTTCCATAGTGGCTGTATGAGTTTACATTCCCACCAACAGTGGATGAGTGTTCCCCTTTCCCCACAACCTCTCCAGCACTTGCTATCATTTGTTTTCTTGATACTAGCCAATGTTATGGAGTAAGATGATATCTCAAAGTGGTTTTGATTTGCATTTCCTTAATGATTAGTGATGTTGAACACTTCTTAAGGTGTTTCTCAGCCATCTGTAATTCCTCACTTGTGAAGTCTCTGTTCAGCTTTTTGCTCCATCTTTTGAGTGAGTCATTTGTTTTCTTCTTTGTTTTTTGAGTAGTTTATATTCTAGAAATCAATGCTTTGTCAGATGTGTCTGCGGTGAAGGTTTCCTCCCACTCTGTGGGATTTCTCTTCACTTCCTTGATTGTTTCTTTTGATGTACAGAAGCTTTTGAGTTTAATGAGGTCCCATTTGTCAATTGTCGACCTTAATTCTTGCCCAGCTGCTTTCTGATTTAGGAAGACTTTTCCTACGCCTTTGTCTTGTAGTCTGCTGCCAACTTTTTCTTCTATCGCCTTGAGAGTTTGGGGTTTCACATTGAGGTCTTTAATCCATCTGGAGTTGACTTTTGTACAGGGCGAGAGGTAGGGGTTTAATTTCATTCTTCTGCAAGTGGTGATCCAGTTTTGCCAACACCACTTGCTGAAGATGCTGTCTTTTCTTCATTGTGTCTTCTTGGCCCCCTTGTCAAATATGAAATGGCTGAAATTGTATGTGTTCAAGTTTGGATCTTTGGTTTTGTTCCATTGGTCAACAGGTCTGTTTTTGTGCCAATACTATGCTTGTTGTCTTTTTCTTACTCTAGCCTCTAGTTATAGTTTGAAGTCGTGGTAGAGAGATCCACCCCTGTGTAAGCTCTTTTGCTCAGGGTGTTTTGGCCTATCCGGTCGGGTCTTTTGTTTTTCCAAATGAAATTTAAGGACTTTTGTTTCAAGCCTGTGAAGAAACTCTTGGGGATTTGATTGGCGCATTAAATCTATACAAGGGAGTTTCGGTAAAAGGACATTTTTACAATGTTTAATTTTCCCATCCATGAGCATGGAGGTGTTTTTATTACTGATTTCTTTTTTTTTTTTTTTTTTTTTTTGTCTTTTTCAAGACAGCGGTCTCCCTGTGCCCAGCTGTCCTGGCACTCTCACTCGTAGACCAGACTGGCCTTGAATTCACAAAGATCCGCCTGCCTCTGCCTCCCGAGTGCTAGGATTAAAGACCTTTCTCGTGACCGTCTGCCTAAGTGAAACGGCTTCTTCTTAAGTCTGAGCTGCTCCTGTTCTTTGTTGTTGTTTTTTTTTTTTTTAATTTCGTATGTGTATGAATGTACTGTCTGCATGCAAGTCTGTGCACCCGTGACGTGCAACTCTGCGGAGGTCAGAAGAGGGTGTCGGACTCCCCTGGAACTGGAGTTCTCCTGGAATTGGAGTTTCAGACAGCTCGGCCGCCATGTGGGTCCTGGGGATTGAACCCAGGTCCTCTGCAAGAGCGGTCGGCACTCTTAACCGCTAGGCCATCTCTCCAGCCCTGATTCTTAATAGATCCTACCTGCTGGGGTCGCTGCTGATCATCCAGTGCACTATAATTCAGTTATTTTCCTAAAATTGGGCTTTGGAACTAGACATAAAGATGTGGGTTTTGCTCTTGGAAGTAAACCTTTTCACATTGCCTTCAAGATTTGTGCATCTTGCCGAATGTCCAGAGGCCATTCCCTTTCAGGTCCTGCCTGAGTGCAGTTCAGGCTGTCTGGATTCAGACACAAATCTGTCATCTTACTAGCTGAGTGACCTCACCTATCTGAGGTTCTCTTAGAGTGAAGGTAATACCCTAATGGAGTTGTTGGGAACATTATCAGAAATAATGCATTGAAAGAGCTCTAAGTACAGTGATGGCGCAAAGTAAGCTCTCATTCCATGGTGAGGTTTTGTACTTCCTCTTTTGCTGGGCAGTAGGTTCAGTGATGTTCTAGAACCACACTGATCTTTAAATGAAATCACACTGTTTTCTTAAAGAGAAGCTTTTCCAAATCATGTAAGTTCACCATGTATCAAATGTACACTCCAGTGGAAGTTGTTGATAATAGAGGAGGCAGGGGTAGGGCAAGGGGTGCATGAGATAGCACTGTGATCATCTTGGTTTTGCTATCAGTATCTGAAAACTGCGCTAAAACACTATTATGGTCCCCTTCCTCTCAACACATACCATCACCACCAAGTGTTTACAGGGCCTTATGTGAGCTCTACCACTGGTCTATAACTCCAGCTCTTGGTTTGGGGATTTGGGTTTGTTGTTTGTTTTGTTTTTGAGATAGGGTTTCCCTGTGTCACCCAGACTGGATTCAGATTTGTGATTCTGTCTCCCATGTGCTGTCATGCCTGGCTTGTGTTCTAAAGAAAGCATGCAAATGCTATAAAAATGTAACTGCCATGCCTGGGGTGGTGGCACAGGCCTTTAATCCTAGCACTCAGGAGGCAGAGGCAGGTGGATCTCTGTAAGTTCAAGGCCAGCCTGGTCTACATAGCAAGTTCCAGGATAGCTGGGGCTACAAGGGGGGCCTGTCTGGAAGAGGACAAAAAAAAAAAAAAAAAAAAAAAATTGCCAGCGGTTTGAAGGGAAACAGGATGAGGCTCAGCTGGTAAAGGCACTTGTTTCCAAGCCTGATGATTTACAGAGAATTGACTCCTGTGAGTTGTCCTCTGACTTCCACTCGTACATGCCCCTCCCCTTCACTGTAACTATGTTAAAACTAAGAGTTGGACTGGAGAGATGGCCTAGCGGTTAAGAGCAAGTGGTCCTGTGTTGTGTAAGAAAGCAGGCTGAGCGCAGGCCAGGGGAGCAAGCCAGTAAGCACTGTTCCTCCATGGCCTGTGCTTTACCTCCTGCCTCCCAGGCTCCTTCCCTGAGTTCCTATCTTGGGCTTCCTTAGTGATGAATGGTGGCCTGGGACATGGAAGAAGGATAAACCCTTTCCTCCCCAGGTTGGTATTGATCAGGGGGTTTTGTCACAGCAGTGGAGAAACAAACTAGAATAGGACTTATCATATATGACAAAATGCATGAAATCTGGAGATGGGGGGGCATGGGAGGATGCAGATAGAGAAAGGGCTCAAAATATGATTAAGATGTATGAAATGCATAAAAATTCAATAAGAAATATATTTTAAAAAGTTGAACTGTACCATTCAGTGATAGAATAAAATAGTTTTCACAGGGGTGAAGGGAGGGAGTGAATCCAAAATAAGACACCATGCACATGTCTAATCCCAAGACATTGGAAATTTCAAATATGATAACTTTTGCCAGTTTAGTATGTGGATACTTTAGAATAAAGCTTTTCTTTTCTCCAACAACAGAATGTAAGTTTCAGGAGGACAAAGGTCTTTTCTTTCTTCTGGTTTGTTCTTAATACCAAGCACAGGTATTAGGTACCATTGTGGGTACCTGTAAATACTTGCTGTATTAGTTCTCTCATTGCTGTGAGCAAATATCTGACAAAAAAGTGGACCCTTCTCTTATCAGAAAGATTTTTTGTTCTTTCTGACCCCTGCTGATCTAGACTAGCACAGAGGCACAAACCAATGAAATCAGTTTAGTCCCACCTGTTGTTTGCAGCATAAGTGGGATAGTCTGTAGCTGCTAACAAATATCTGCTGCTTCTACACTTGATGTAGAAGCACGCACGCACACACACACACACACACAGAACTGTACATTTTTCTCGGTCAAGGTCAAGGAAGGGTCATGAACGTTTAAGATCAAGTGTTTTAGGTTACAAGAGGAGCACAAGGCCTGGTTCACCTTGTTTACATTATAATAAGGTCAGATAAAGATTAATTTTTTTGTTGCAAGGTTCAAATAATGTCATCTGTCTTTACATATATGTCCATATTATAAGCCGTTTTCACATCACCATAAGCTTTTAAAAAATATTATTTTTATGTGTATGAGTGTTTTGCCTGCATGTCTGTAAGTGCACTATGTGTGTGCAGTGCCCTGCAGAGGCCAGGAGAGGGTGTCAGCTCCTCTGAAACAAGAGTTGTAGACAGTTGTTAGCTGCCATGTAGGCGCTGGGAATCAAACCTGGGTATTCTGGAAGAACAGCAAGTCTTCTTAACTGCTGAGCCATCTCTCTAGCCCACTATGGGCTTTTTATTATATGTGATTTGTTTTTATTAGTTTGCATTGCTGGAGATGGAACTCAGGGCCTACTGCATGCTGGGCAAGCACTGTACCACGGCTCCTTAGTAGATTGTCTTGATGTTGTGTAGTCAAAACAAAGTATGTAAATTAGGAACTGGGATTGTAATCTCATTCCTGATTCCATTCAAAATTACTGATGTTCACATTTTCCCCAATAAATGATACCCATTTGAGCTTATAAGATACATGGATAGTGACAAATCTTTGTTATGCATGCTGAGTTTTTATTTACATTTTCATCAGTCATGTGAATTCTTTTTTTGAGACAAGAGCTCATGTAGCCCAGGCTGACCTTAAACTCCTTATTGCTCAACCTTTGCTTTTTACCTTTAGATGAGCTTCCTGTGTGCAGATTCCATTATAAAACTTATCCTGCCTTGCCTTGGCGATCTTACCAACCATATGAAATGCTTCTCAGAGTCCTCGCATCATATATATATATATATATATATATATATATATATCCCTTACATATAAGTAAGAATTGAACGAATGCTGGTTTAAATTATAATAAAATTTAGTTTGATGAATAATTATAAATGAAAAATAGCATTTCAAATGGCCTATTCTTTTTTTTTAATAAATTTATTATTTTTATTTTTTTAACAACTCTAGACCCGTGTCCCGGTCGTCCCCCCCATCCTCCCTTCCCACCCCCCAGAGCTCATGCCTTCTTCCAAACATGCCTTCTCTCTTTCTCAAGTCTTTCTCAATATTCTCCATGCGGAAAGTTGACTGTTTTAAGAGAAGTTCATCGTTTCAATCAGTTCTTGATGCAGCCCTTTCTTGTTGTTGTTGTTGTTTCCAATATGCATTACTCCCAACTGCTTTGGACAAAAATCAGGGGACCAAGCACAAGAAACACTTACAACTATATGTAATTGGCCACTAGCATCCCACAGATGATGGATCACCATTTTGTCGTTTTGTTTTTTCTGGGACTGTGTTACTTCACTCAGCATGACATCCTTATAGCTCACACCATTTGTTGCAAGACTATGATGTCATTTTTCTTTCTCTGCATAGAACTCCAATTGTGTAGATGTACCACATTTTCTTATCCACTCATCATTGAACGGACATTTGGTTGGTCCATGCTCCTTGCCTGATTGGCGAGGCTTAATAAAACATGCTTGTGCATGTATCTCTGTGGTGGGGTGAGTCTTGAGGGTAAACAATGCCCAGCGAGTGGTTATGTCGGGTCCGGTGTGGCAAAGTTCATTCCAAGGTCTTCCAAGGGTTTCTCTCACCTGCTTTCCATAGTGGGCTGTACAGTTTTACATTCCCACCAACAGTGGATGAGTGTTCCCCTTGTCCCACAGCGCTCTCCAGCACTTGGTTCCATTTGTTTTCTTGTGTCCTAGCCATCCTTATTGGAGTAAGATGATATCTTAAAGTGGTTTTTGATTTCATTTTTTTTCTTATTTATAGTGATGTTGAACAAACTTTCTTAATGTGTTTCTCAGGCCATCACTAATTCTCACTTGTGAAGTCTTGTTCAGTCTTGCTCCAATCTATTTAGGGGTGGTCAATTTGTTTTCTTTTTTCTTTGAGTAGTTTTATATATTCTGGAAAATCAATGCTTTTTCAGAATGTATCAGTGGTGAAGGTTTCCTCCCACACTCTGTGTGTATTTCCTTCAACTTCTATGATTGTTTCTTTTTAGTGTACAGAAGCTTTTGAGTTTATGAGGTCCCATTTGTCATTGTCGACCTTAATTCTTGCGCAGCTTGCTGTCTGATTTAAGCGAAGGTCTTTTCACCTACCACCTATGTACTGTGTCCTGCTTGCCAAACTTTTTCTTCAATCACCTTCAGAGTGTGGGGTTTCACGTTGAGGTTTTTGATCCATCTGGAGTTGACTTTTGTACAGGGCGAGAGGTGGGGGTTTAATTTCATTCTTCTACAATTGGTGATCCAGTTTTGCCAACACCACTTGCTGAAGATGCTGTCTTTTCTCCATTGTGGCTTCTTGGCCCCTTTGTCAAATATAAGATGGCTGAAATTGTATGTGCTCAGATTTGGATCTTCGGTTTTGTTCCATTGGTCAACAGGTCTGTTTTTGTGCCAGTACCAGGCTGTTTTTATGACTATAGCCCTCTAGTATAGCTTGAAGTCTGGTATAGAGATCCCCCCTGTGTAGCTCTTTTCGCTCAGGGTTGTTTTGGCTATTCGGGGTCTTTTGTTTTTCCAAATGAATTTAAGGACTTTTGTTTCCAAGCCTGTGAAGAAACTCTTGGGGATTTTGATTGGAATCGCATTAAATCTATACAAGAGTTTCGGTAAAATGGACATTTTTACAATGTTAATTTTCCCAGTCCATGAACATGGGAGGTTTTTCCATCTTCTGATGTCTTCTTCAATTTCTTTCTTTAAAGGTTTAAAATTTTTGTTGTAGAGATCCTTGGTGTCTTTGGTTAGGTTTGTTCCTAGGTACTTTATTGTTTTTGAGGCTATTGTGAGTGGGAAGGTCTCTTTGATCAAATGGCCTATTCTTTGATTAAAAAAAGGTATATGTAGTGATGAAATTTCAATAAGTACCCATTGATTTCTTTTTATAAACACATATTAACCTTGTAAAATACTGGGTTTCATTGTGACATTTTCATATATGCCAAGCAGTCAGGAATGGAATCAACAGAATTCCTTGTCCTAATGTTTCACTGAAGTTAGTAGACTGGGCTTCAGGTGTACAGGACCGTGGTGGTCACTTGTGCTCCCTTGCTCATGTCTCTCTTCCTTTGGTTCACTAGCTTTACTATTGATTTGTGTATCCTGCTTCTTCAACTTGCTTTTGCTTATTTTTAGGGTGAGGATATTCCTCATTATAACCAACAAAGTTATTCTTTTGTATAAAAGTATCTGGCAGATATTTGCTAAAGACTTTTTTTTGTAAATCTATTTTTTCTGTCTCTTTTTTTTTCCCCTGGTAGGCAGAGCATCAAATCCAGATCCTTGCACATGGTAGACAGGTGCTGTACCACTAAGCAGTGTCCCAGTCATTCCCTTCTTAAATCCTAAAATCTTCATCTCTCCTATAATATGAATCTGTAAATTGGTAACTTGTAGTTTATAAACCATGTTATTGCCACAAGATGGCAGTAATTGAGCAAAGAATCTGCTTTCCTGTGTTGTGGCTGTTACTGCTGCTTTCCAGTACTTTCAAAGCATGATTTCCAAGGGGTTTGGGTACCTGTATAGAAGAATATCCTTCTACTTTAAAATTTTATTTAAAAAATAAAAGAACATCCTTCTACTTTAAATTACCGAGAATACTGATGCCATAAGACAGTATAGTTTTGCTTTATTTTTGCACTATCTTAAATGATGAAATTGGTGAAAATTTTAAATGTTTTTACTTTCTGATGAATATTTCTTATTGCTTTTTTATTTCAAAGTACCCGAATTTTCCAGGAGACAGAAAATTTAAATCAGATACCTAGTTCTTTTTAGAATATCAAAGGATTTGTTTCAATAGAAAGCAAAATATGATCCTATTTTTATGTAAGTTTTAAGTTCACTAAATTCATATAAATAGCAAAATTATATACTTTTATTTCACCCTGTGTTCTGGTCCTCCAAGTTTTCTGTTTCACCTGTGTGACCGTTGCCTGCATGTGTGTGAGTGCACTCATGTCATTCCAGGCCAGGCATGTGGAGGTCAGAGGGCATTGGATCCCTTGGACCCGGAGTTACGGATTGTTGTTAGCTGCCATGTGGGTGCTGGGATTCAAATTTAGGGTCTCTGCCAGAGCCACCAGTGCTCTTAACTGCTGAGCCATTTCTCCAACCCCTGCTGATGAGTTTAAAAATCATACCATTTTAAAAATGCCTGATTATGTAAAGGAATATTGAAACGGTTTCCTAATTTAACCATGATGCAGCCCTTTACATATAGGATTCTAGCAGAGTTACCTAGAAAGTAGTAATAAAAGTCTTCTGAAAATGCAAGACATGTATGGCAGAGTGCAAGAACTCAGGTGGGGTGGGGGCATGGAAAGGGAAGTGACTCTAAATTCGATTGAGAAATGATATATGATGTATGGAAATAGTTTAATAACAATAAATTTAAAAGAAAGAAAGAAAAAGTCTTCTGAAATGTTCATGTCCACATTAGAGGAAACCACCAGTTATAAAAACCATGGAAGACTAAATTGAAGTTGATGGAATTCTCCAGGGAAAGCAGGGTTTTTTTTGTTTGTTTGTTTTGTTTTTGTCTTTTTGAGACAGGGTCTCCCTGCAGCCCCAGGTGTCCTGGAACTCACTCTGTAGATCAGGCTGGCCTTGAACTCAGAAATCCGCCAGCCTCTGCCTCCCAAGTGCTAGGATTAAAGCTACCTGGCTGGAAAGTAGGTTTTTATCAGCACTTGTAAACTGCTAACAGATGCATATGTTTCCAGAAAGGAAAGATGCTTACAGTCTGGGGGTATTGCACTTGAAGGTTGATCGTCTGACCTAACCCTTTAAACCCTTCTCTGACTTCCCAGCTTAACCTTAGCTTTTGCTAATTCTATACATATTTGTTCAGATTCCCATGTTTTGCTAAGAAACCTTGCACCCTTATTTTAATGTTAAGATTGACTTTTTTTTTTCTAAAGGCTATATTAAAATTTCCTTTTGAATACATTAAGTTTATTGTATGATTTTAGTCTTTTAAGTTTGTGGTTATTAGATTAAGTCATGGAAGAAATGAAGAAACTAACCACATTTGAGCAGAGCCTGATTTGTAGGGGTTTTAGAATAAAATTAGTTTCAGTTTGGGTTTTATCTTTTTAAAGGTTTGTGGATTTTGCTGCTGGGAGCTGCTAGACAGTGCGTCATTCCTGGCATGGGCAGTTGTCAATTGTTCTCCGGGAGTCTGCAGTTCAAAAGCTGCCTGGACTCTAACTATTCAAGTGGATACAGTTGAGTTCTCCTCAAGAAAAGTCAAACACTGGGAACTAGATGTTACCTGGGAGGAGGGTATTTATATCAAAGAAATAAGAACTTCTGTTCAGGCTGGGGTGTTGGTAGAGTGCTTGCTTAGCATGCATGAAGCCCTGGATTCAATCCCTAGTACTGCATAAACTTGGCATAGTGATGGCCACATTGGTAATCTCAGCACTTGGAAGGCAGAGGCAAGAGGATCAAAAATTCAAGGTCATCCTGACTACGTAAGGAGTTCAGGGTCAGCCTGTGCTACATGAGACGGGGTCTTAAAAAAATTCATGTAAGTCGGGCGTGGTATCACAGTAGTCCTTTGGGACTGGATCCTCCCCTCCCACTTCCCCTTTCCGTAGTTTCCCTGAGAGCCATTCAAACTGCTGCAAACTGCTGTTAATTTTTATTGCTGTGTATTCCATGCTAAGGCTGTACCATCATTTATTTAATGATTACCCAGTTGAAAAACATTCAGGTTGTTTCTAGTTTTAAGTATTAAAAATAAAGCTAAAAAATTGGCTTTGAAAAAATAAAATAAAGCTACTATCATCATTTCTGTTTAGGTTTTACATGAATTTTTTTTTCTTGATATTTTTGAGACAGGGTCTCCCTGTAGCCCCAGCTGTCCTGGAACTCTCTTTGAAGAGCAGGCTGGCCTTGAACTCACAGAGATCTGCCTGCCTCTGCCTCCTGAGTGCCAGGATTAAAGGCATGCACCATGGCTATACATTATTCTTATATAGAATTACAGAGATGGGGAACAGGTGTTTGCTAAATGTTAAGGATGGGCTGACTAGGTAGGAATGGAGGGAAGTTATAAAAGGACAATACACTATCAATGGTACTGTTATAGTGGTGAATACAGGAACTTATATGTATAAAATTGCACGCAAATTATATACCTACCCACCTAGTGAAAGCTGAGCATGATGGTTATCAGTGTTAGTCTCCTAGTTATGATAGTCTTTCATATTGACACCCCTAGGGAAACTGGGTTAGTGTATTATTTACTCTTCTGTTTCTTTGATAAGATCTATGACCAAAAGCAACTTAAGGAAGAAAGTTTATGTTGGTTTATAGTGCCAGAGGGACAGCATCCATCATGGCATGGAGGTAAGAAGGAGGCTGATCACATTGTCACTCACACACAGGAAGGAGACAGGAACCTAGGGAGGGAGAGAACCTAAACTAATGAGAGAAACAGGAAGTGGAGGAAGACTGTAAACCCTCCAAGTCTGCTCCCAGTGATACACTTCCTCCAGCAAGTCATAACATCCACAAACAGTACCATCAGCTTGGGGCCAGTGCTCAAACGCATGAACCTGTTGGGGGCATTTCTTATTCAAACCACAGCAGTAGGGTATAGGTAGTCTCTGTTATTTCTTACAACCACATGTGACCTTACAGTGGTCTCAAGATAGAAAGTTAATAAAAACAAATAAAAATCATTGCATGAGGGCTGGAGAGATGGCTCAGCTGTTAAGAGTGCCAACTGTTCTTGCAGAGGACCTGGGTTCAATTCCCAATACCGACATGGCGGCTAAGAACTGTCTTTAAGCCGGGCATGGTGGCCCATGCCTTTAATCCTAGCACTCCGGAGGCAGAGGCGGGCAGATCTCTGTGAGTTCAAGGCCAGCCTGGTCTACAGAGTGACTTCCAGGCCAGCTGTAGCTATAGGGTGACCCTGTCTCAAAAAGACAAAAATAAATAAAATCATTGCATGAGTCAGGTCCAGGACAGGACAGATCAATGAGTTCTATAGTTTCCAAGGCTGTTAACCACATTATTTCATCTACAATGATTGCTTTGGTTACAAGCAATGTTGTGTGAAATGTGTGCCTTTTCTGTCAGTTCAGAGGTGTTCATTTTGTTAGCATCATGGTGGGCAGATACAAGTCCATATGCAGTGCCCCTTCTGCCACAGTGCGTTGCTATCCTTTTCTTCAGTATCTGTTCTGCAGTCAGCCCTCCAGCAGGGGTAGACACAGAGAGTGCTGCTGTATTGGGAAGCCAGTGTTCTTCTCTACTCTTGGTTGATTGCTCTATCATTTAGCAGGGACCGCAACCATCTCAACACAGGTGACTAGAAGTCAGTGTTCTCAATTCATGTATAACCTCCATTCTATAAAAATGTAGGGACCTAGGGCTGGCGAAGTGGCTCATTAGGTAAGAGCACTTGTGCAAGCACGAGGTCCTGAGTTCAGACACCTAACACCCACATAAAAAGCTAGGCTTGGCCATGCATGCATCCAACTCCAGTGTTGATGCGGTCAGAAATAGGAGGATCTGGGGCTGGCTTTGCTGCTCAGCCAGTCTAGCGGCAAGACAGCGAGGATTAGTGAGAGAGGAGAATCAGGAGATCAAGGCCATCCTTATACAGTGAGTTTAAGACCAGCTTGGGCTACCCGAGTCCTGTCTCAAAAATCAGCCAAATAAATAATTAATATAGGCACATGCTACTTTGGTGAAACTTGTAGCTGACCAGTGGTTTGGGGCATGTTGACATATCCCTCTAAGCAGTAAGATAGAAGTGAATCCTGGCTGCCACGGCTCCTGCATTCTTGGAGCCATTTGAGAGAGGCAAAAGAGGTAGATTAATATCCACAGAGCTGGTTAACTGGTGCCCCTCAGGCCATTCCCATGTGATTCCCTATGGTTCGAATTTATTTTGTCCTCCAAAGAATCGTGTCTTGGAAGCTTGATCCCAGTGAGGTGATGATGTGAGAGATGGTGGGTCTTTTAAGAGGTGGAGTCTGGTGCAGGGACGTTAGGACATGGGGGTGCTGTCCTCAGAAGTAATGGATGTAGTACTTGTGAGACTCCACTTGGTTCCTGTGAGAGTGAGTGTTTAGAAGTTAGGCAGTGTCGCTGGCTGCCTGCCTTGCCATGCAGTTTCTCCTTTCTCCTATGTGTTCCTATCATGAAACCATCCCTCAAATTTCCCAAATCTGAAATTTTGGAATTTCAGATTCTAAAACTGAGCTAAATAAACTCCCTTCTTTAATTGTGTTAGAGAGTGTGTGTGTGTGTGTGTGTGTGTGTGTGTGTGTGTATGCACATGCATATGGAGGTCAGAGGACTACCTCTAGTGTTGTTTTCTCAGGTGTCATCTACCTTTTTTGAGAGTGTCTCACTGGCCTGGAACTTGCCAATTAGGCTAGATTGGCTGAGCAGCAGGCCCCAGGGTTCTCCTGTCTCTGCCCCTGGGCTCTGCGTTAGAAGCACACCAAAGACCTGTAGGTTCTGAGGATTAACTTTATGTCCTGAAGCTTTATTAAGTTTATGTTTTAATAACTTTATTAAGTTATCTCTCCATCCCTCCATCCCTATAAACCAGGAAGGTATCAGTAAGATACTCTCCCACAAGCACTTTGTCATTGCAAAGGAGAAAGGACTAATGCAGGCCAATTGATAATCTTATCTTTCTGTTTAGAGAGGTCTGTTTACATCTCCCATTCTCATGCCTTGTCTTTCGTTTTTCAGTCATGTTCTTTCTCAATTCCCAACCATTTACCAAACTACTTAATGTTTTTGGACAATCTACGTTGTCTCTTTCCAGGCAAAATATTGGTGTGTGCTGCTCTGAGTTCTGCCTGCTGATCTTTCCCCCAATCTTCCAATACTACTCAGGTTCTGCACTGGAGGTGTCTGTAAAAGGCTATCTACATCTCTATCTTGACATTTGCTTCAGGACATTTCCAAGCACCAGTGCATCTGCCAGATCATGCTGCTCAAGAAGTAGAACAGCTTGCCTGAGAGCCTGGACCTGTTTTTGAACCATACGTTGTTCTGGGTCCATTAAAAACTATCAGTTTTCGTGGTAACTTAGTAAAAGGATAGATGTACAGCCATATAACATATTTGTTGACTGTAGACATCAACAACAAGTAATAAAAGGGGTACGTTAACATGCCCGAGATCACTAAGTGCTTGGGAATTTCATAGGGTGGGTTTATCTCCCCTGTGGCATGCTCGTGTTTCATCCTGTGTCCTGAGTAAAGAATTGCTCATGCTTGCCTCCAGGTGCCATCACCAGGGTTATGTCTGGTAGAATGGATTAGGTTATAGCATAGAACTAAAGAACTGCCAGAGCTGAGCCTGTTTGAAAAAGAAAGCACCTGTCAGATTAATAATGGCATACCAGATACTTAGGGATATTTGATGTGTGTTAGCCAGGAAGCTACATCTAGAATAATAGCTACAGTTGGATTTGCCATTGGCTAGTAGGTGGCAAACTCCTTAAACCCATCACTCTGGAGGGAGGCAGAGACAGGTGGATCTCTGTGAATTCAGGGCCAGCCTGGTCTACATAGCGAGTTCCAGGACATCTGGGGCTATAGGAAGACCCTGTCTCAGAAAGACAAACAAACACAAAAGTAACTGGATTTGCCACTGTCTTTGTTTACGGTAATAACTGTCATTCTCCAAGACCCATCTGTTTTCTGCAGGGCCACATAGGTAAGTTGAGTGGGAAGGAGGTAGCCATCATTACACCTCAATCTCCCAAGTCCTTCATAGTGACAGCTTCAGTCCTTCCAGGAATATAGGACTGCCTTCAGTTTGCTTATTTAGTAAGTAGGGAACGTTCTAGTGTCTTCCATTGTCCTTCTCTACCATAATAGCTCTCCTTCCACTGAACATGTGAGCACTACAAACCCCTGTTCTGACTGGTGATTAATCCAGGGATTAATGTGAGTTCAGATAATCTCTGAAAAGTCAATTTTCCCTTCCTCAGTGGGCAATTGCCTTGGCAAATAGCCACAGCTCCCTTTGGGAAACTGAGAAGGAAGCTTAATAGTGTACATTTTAGCTGTAACAAGACCCTTTGTTTCTCTAGCTCTTTTTAGTGGGTTTCATGCACACTTCACTCCCTCGTCTCCCATCCTCCTTGGTCGCTTGCTGCTCGTCCCTTTCCTCTCCCCTCTGTTTCATGTGACACATATTCATAGAACATAAAGTATATATAGCCCATATTTGTGGAAATATGTCATTTTTACCTTTCTTTTTGCCCTCTCTTGTTCCCTCCTTCTTCCACTTTTTAGACACTTTCCCCCCCAGACAGAGCCTCCCTCCTCCGTTCATGTAGCAAGCCCTTGGAAAGAACTCCCTTCATTCAAGAGACTGAAAGTCTGGAAATTGGCTTAGGTTTGGGAACTTGTTAGGAGGCTGCGATACTTGAGAGTCAAGCTAAGACGTTACATGAAATCAAGAGTTTTCCCATCCATTTTATTTCTTTGAACACTATAATACCATCAACCTGCCAAAGAGCCTGCAAGGTCAGACTGCTTCGATTCCCACTGAGCTCTGAGGTGTTGTGCTGACTGTGTTTGCTGATCCTGTGGCTGTTAAGTGCTTTAGGACCCTTGTCATCTCCACTGGATCCAGGGAGCCCTTTTGACAGCAATTCCTACTCTCTTAGCACCAATGATCAGCTATAACATGCTGTTTCAGGAATGTTGATGTCACAAATGTATTTCTCTCCACCTTGGTGAGGGGCTGCTCTTCCAAGTATCTTCTGAGGACGCTGTAAGGGGTAGGTGAACAGCTCTTAAATAGTAGATCCACTCCAACATTCCATTCTTTCCAAGCCTTCCCCAGAGTAAACTTCAGTTATTGTGAAGTCTGGTTTAGGTTTCATTCAGCTAGCTAAGGAAACTATTAAAAGCTGCTGACAGTCGAGCCGGGCGTGGTGGCGCACGCCTTTAATCCTAGCACTTGGGAGGAAGAGACAGGCGGATCTTTGTGAGTTCAAGGCCAGCCTGGTCTACAAGATGAGTTCCAGGACAGCTGGGGCTACAGGGAGACCCTGTCTCGAAAAGACGAAAAAAAAACGGGGTAGTTCATGCCGCAGGTCATGCCACAGACGTGTACATGCGATGTGTTATGTCATTAAGATGGCTACAAGTTCCCTGGGTGCTAAGGATTTTTCAGTGTCACTGACCAAAATTTCACTATGCAGCATGTGACTATAATTATAAGAAGAAGAAATTGTATGTACAGTAGTCAAGAAGGAGGGAAAGTAGTCCTGGGAAATGATGTCACAGCTGGGGAGAAAGGGCTGGAGAGATGGTTCAGTTGGCAGAGTGTATCCCCAGCACCCATGTAAAAGCAGGATATAGACGCACATCTGTATCCCAGCACTGGGGAGGCAAAGACAAGAGGATCCTGCAGCCTATGGGCTACAAACCCTAACCTAGTGGATGAGCCTCAGCTTCAGTGAAAGAACCTGTCTCGTAAAAAAATGAGGTGGGGGCTGGAGCAATGGTTTACTGACTAAGAGTGCTTGTTGCCTTTACAGAGGACCCAGGTTCAGTTCCCAGTACCCTTTAACCCCAGCTCCTGGGGATCCAGCTCCTTCTTCTAGCCTTGAAGTCACCTGCACACATGTGCTTAGACACACACACACACACACACACACACACACACACACATCACTCAGGAGGCAGAGGTAGGTGGATCTCTGTGAGTTCAAGGCCGGCCTGTCTACATAGTGAGCTCCAGGCCAGCTGAGACTGAAGGGAGACCCTGTCTCAAAAACACACACACACACAAAAAAAAATTTATTTTTTTCTCCAGGCCTGGTGGCGCACGCCTTTAATCTTAGCGCTTGGGAGGCAGAGGCAAGCGGATTCAAAGCCAGCCTGGTCTACAGAGCAAGTTCCAGGACAGCTGGAGCTATAGGGNTTTTTTTTATCATTTGTTTTCTTGATCCTTGCCAGTCTTATTGGAGTGAGATGATATCTTAAAGTGGTTTTCATTTAAATTTCCTTTATTATTAGTGACATTGAACACTTTTTAAGATGTTTCTCAGCCATCTCTAATTCCTTACTTGTGAAGTCTCTGCTCAGCTCTTTGCTCCATCTTTTGAGCGAGTCATTTGTTTTCTTTCTCCTTTGTTTTTTGAGTAGTTTATACATTCTGGAAATCAATGCTTTGTCAGATGTATCTGCAGTGAAGGTTTCCTCCCACTCTGTGGTTTTTCTCTTAACTTCCTTGATTGTTTCTTTTGATGTACAGAAGCTTTCGAGTTTAATGAGGTCCCATTTGTCAATTGTGTTTCTTTTTTCTTGCACAGCTGCTGTCTGATTTAGGAAGTCTTTTCCTCTCCTATGTCTTGCAGTCTGCTGCCAACTTTTTCTTCTATTATCTTCAGTGTTTTGGGTTTCATGTTGGGGTCTTTGATCCATCTGGAGTTGACTTTAGTACAGGGTGAGAGGTAGGGGTTTAACTTTATTCTTCCATAAGTGGTGATCCATTTTTGCCAACACCACTTGCTGAAAATGCTGTCTTTTCTCCATTGTCTCTTCTTGGTCCTTGTCAAATATGAGGTGGCTGAAATTGTATGTGCTCAAATTTGGATCTTCAGTTTTGTTCCATTGGTCAACAGGTCTGTTTTTGTGCCAGTACCAAGCTATTTTTATGACTATAGCCCTGTAGTATTAGTTTGAAGTCTGGTATAGAGATCCCCCCTGTATTGCTCTTTTTGCTCAGGGTTGCTTTGGTTATTTGGGGTCTTTTGTTTTTCCATGTGAAATTAAGGACTTTTTCCAACCCTGTGAAGAAACTCTTGGGATTGTGTTGAATCTTTATATTAATTTGGGTAGAATGGACATTTTTACTATATTCATTTTTCCAATCCATGAGTATGGGAGGTCTTTCCATCTTCATGATGTCTTCAATTTCCTTCTTCAGGGGTTTAAAATTTTTTTTGTAGAGATCTTTGGTGTCTTTGGTTAGGTTTGTTCCTAGGTATTTTATTGTTTTTTAGGCTATTGTGAGTGGGAAGGTCTTCTTGCATTCCTTCTTCAGTTGCTTGTTGTTGGTATAAAGAAAGGCTACTGGTTTTTCTAGTTTAATTTTGTATCCTACCACTTTACTGAAACTCTTAATCATTTCTAGGAGTTTTCTGGTGGAGTTTTTTAGCATCCCTTAGGTAAACAATCATATTATCAGCAAAAAGGGATAGCTTGACTTACTTCCTCTTTTCCTTTAATTTCCTTTTCTTGCCTTATTGCCCTAGCAAGTGTTTCAAGCACTATATTGAAGAGGAGTGGTGACAAGGGGTAGCCTTGCTGAGTTCCTACCTTTAAGGGGAATGCTTCTGTCTTTTCTCCATTTAGGATGATGTTGGCTGTGGGTTTCCTGTATATGGCTTTGATTACATTGAGGAATGATCCGTCCCATCCAGTTTCTTCTAGGACTTTAAGCATGAAGGGATGCTGGATTTTGTCAAAAGCTTTTTCTGCATCAATTGAGATGATCGTGTGATTTTTGTCTTTTAGTCCCTTTATGTGTTTTATAATATTTACTGATTTTCGTATGTTGAACAATCCCTGCATCTCTGATATGAATCCAACTTGGTCATTGTGTTGGTTTGAATGAGTGTCCCCCATAGGCTTTAAGTATTCGGACATTTTGTCTCCAGTTGGTGGCATGTTCTTGGAGGTCTTAGAAGGTGTGGCCGTGCTAGAGGAAGTATGTCACTGGGGGCAGGTTGAGTGAGTTAAACAAGCTTTGCCGTCTCCAGTCGCTCCCCCTCTGCTTCCTGTGCTCATTGTGAGATGTGACCCTTGGCTTGCTGCTCCAGCTCCAGCCACCATGCCTCCCGCCACAATGGACTCTAATTCCCTGAAACCGTCAATCGTAAGCTCAAATAAACTCTTCCTTTTATAAGTTCCTTTGGTCATGGTGTTTTATCACAGCAACAGAAAAGTGACTAATACAGTCATGTTGGATGATCTTTTTGATGTGGGTCTGTATGCAGTTTGCAAGTATTTTGTTGAGAATTTTTGCATCTGTGTTCATTAGAGAGGTCTTGGAGAATTGTCTTTATAAAGTTTGGTGCATATATATTCATGATTGTGAAATCTTCGTGGTCAGTTGTTCCTTTGATCCAAGATGTAATGGCCCTCTTTGTCTCTTCTGATTTCTTTTACTTTGAGGTCTATTTTGTCTGATATTAAAATAGCAACACCTGCTTTCGTTTTGGTATCATTTGCTTGGAATATTTTTTTCCATCCCTTCACTGCCTATTCTTGAGGGTAAGATGGGTTTCTTGTAGACAGCATATAGATGGGTTTTGTTTCCTAATCCAATCTCCCAGTATATGTCTTTTGATTGGGGAGTTTAGTCCATTAATATTTAAGGTTATAATTGAAAGACGTGTGTTGCTTCCTTTCACCTTATTATCCATTTGCATTTTTAGTCTAGGTTTCTACATCTGCAGTTATGCTTTTATTAATTTCTTTTTCTAGGTGCCTGGGGATAGTTGCTCCTCTCTTCTGTCCTTTGAATTCCTTCAAGTATTCTCTGAAGGGTTGGTTTTCTGGACATGTATTCTATCATCTTGTTTATGTCATGGAAGATTTTTCTCTCTCCTTCAACTATAATCGACATTTTTTCTGGGTATAGTAACCTGGGTTGGCATCTACAGTCCTTTAACACTGGGAATGCTTTGCTCCACGTTCTTCTTGCTTTCATAGTTTGCACTGAAAAGTCAATTGTAATTCCAATGGGTTTCCCCTTATATGTAACTTGTTTTTCTCTTGTGGCATTCAGAATATTGTATTTGTTTAGGGCTCCTAACGTTTTAACTATGATGTGGCATGGGGAGTTTCTTTTCTGATCTTGTCTGTTTGACAATCTGATTGTGGTGGTTTGAATGAGAGTGTCCCCCCATAGGCTTAAGTATGCAGACATTTTGTCTCCAGTTGGTGGTACTGTTCTTGGAGGTCTTAGAAGGTGTGGCCATGCTAGAGGAAGTATGTCATTGGGGGCAGGTTTAGTGAGTTTAACAAGCCTTGAAGTCTCCAATCTCTCACTCTGCTTCCTGTGCTCATTGCGAGATGTGACCCTCGGCTTGCTGCTCCAGCCCTGGCCACCGTGCTTCCCACCACAATGGACTCTAATTCCCTGGAACCGTCAGTCATAAGCTCAAATAAACTCTTCCTTTTATAAGTTCCCTTTGTCATGGTGGTTTATGAAAGCAACAGAAAAGTGACTAATACAGTTACTTGGTACCAGAGAGTGGGCTGTTGGCTGTGAAGAACCTGACCATGTGGATGTTTGGAGAAATGTGGAAGACTTTGGAACTTTGGGCTAAAAAACTGTTGACTCCTGTAAGCAGAGCTTAACAGGGCATTCTACTAGAAGCCTGGAAGAAAGCATTGCTGCAAAAAATGTAGTTCCAGAGGAAAATAAAGACTTGGGCAGCAAATGGGATATTTTGATAAAGAGTCTGGCAGCAGTTTGCCCACAGCCCAAATGCTTGCCTGATGCTAAGTTGAAAAGCAATGGACTAATGTCTTTGGTGGAGGATATTTCAAGACAGCCTAATGTACAAATGGTGGCGTGGCTATTAGTGGTGAATATTGTACAGATCTACAGTAAAGAAGAGCAGATAGGGCAGAAAGAAATGCAGAATGTACAGTTTGGATCTGAAAAAAATGCACCAGGAAAATTAAAGGTGGGGCCAAGGCATGTGAAGGAGAGGTTCCTTTTGATAAGGAGACTAAAGTGATTAAGGAAAGGCCTAGCTATTTACAAGTAAACAATGGAAAAAGTGAGATGAAAGTGATTAAGAAGAGGCCTCAAGACTTACAAGTAAACAACAGAAACAGTACCTTCAGGGCAAGACCACATCCAGCTAAGCCTCCAATTTTTGAAAGGAAAATACTGAAAGAGTTTTCTACTCCAACAAGTCCAGGGCAGAGAAAATTTGCAAATGTGGTTAAAGTAGGAGAGAGTCCATCCCGAACTTGCAGCCTAATTCGGCAATTTCATTCATGTGGTGCTGGCTTTAGAGGCACGAAGGATGCAAGAGTGAAGGGGTCATCAGTTCTTCCTCTGTGGTTTCAGAGAGCCACAGATGTCAGGCAGAGTGATCCCTGAATAAAGAAGGCCCTGATAGGCCATTGCATGAAGCTGTGAATGTGAAGCCTGGTTGGCAGGGGAGACCCCAAGAAGACAGAGATGCCAGACCTGTGAGATATTTGCTAAGGAGAGCTGCATACAGGAAGTGGTACCAGCCTAAGAAAGATATGTATGTTGCAAGCAAAGCTGGAAGAGCTGAGCCATCTAAGCCCTTTTGGAAGTCAAGTCCCAGAAGTCGCACATGGAGCTATTGGACTTGGTGTTTGCCCTGCTGGTTTTCGGTCTTGTTTTGGTCCAGTATTTCCTCACTATGCCTCAATTCCTCCCTTTTGGAATGGGAATGTGTATTCAGTTCCACTGTATGTTGGGAGTATGTAAATTGCCTTTTGATTTTACAGGAGCTTACAATTAAGAGATTGGCCTGGGTCTCAGAAGAGACTTTGGACTGTAGGCTTTTGAATAGAATTGAGACTGGTAAAGACTTTGGGGACTTTAAGTTTGGACTAAATGCATTTTGCATTTTATGTGGTCAGGAGCCTATGGGGGCCAGGGAGTGGAATGTGGTGGTTTGAATGAGAGTCTCCCCCCATAGGCTTTAAGTATTCAGACATTTAGTCTCCAGTTGGTGGCAGTGTTCTTGGAGGTCTTAGAAGGTGTGGCTGTGCTGGAGGAAGTATGTCATTGGGGGCAGACTTAGTGAGTATAACAAGCCTTGCGGTCTCCAGTCTCTCACTCTGCTTCCTGTGCTCATTGCGAGATGTGACCCTTGACTTGCTGCTCCAGCCCGGCCACCATGCTTCCCGCCACAATGGACTCTAATTCCCTGGAACTGTCAATTGTAAGCTCAAATAAACTCTTCCTTTTATAAGTTTCCTTGGTCATGGTGGTTTATCACAGCAACAGATAAGTGACTAATACACTGATCAATACCCTTCTCTTGGGATTCTTCTCCTCCCTCTATTCCTGAGATGCAGAAGTTTGATCTTTTCCTAGTGTCCCACATTTCCTGGTTGTTCCACTTTTGTGTATTTTTAAAATTTTCATAATCTTTACTTGAGGTTTTTACTTGTTCTGTGTTATTTTCCAGGTCTGATATTCTTTGTTCTGGTTCCTCCATTCTACTTCTGAGGCTTTTTCCCTTCCTTTCCTCTTGATTGTATGAGTGTTCCATTTCCTTTTTCATTTCATTTTGTGATTTCTTTAGCATTTCCACTTCCTTTTGGAGCTTCTCAATCTCTTCCTGTAGCTCCTTCCTTTGCCGGTTGTTTTCCTTTTTCAGTGTTAATACTTTCTTCCAGAATTTGTCATTCTCTCCCTCTAGTGCTTTCTGGAGTTTGTCATTCTCTCCCTTTAGTTCTTTCCGAAGTTTGTCATTCTCTCCCTCTAGGTCCTTCTTGAGTTATTCATTCTTTCTTCTTAGTTCTCTGATGTATTCTTTATATTCTTTGATTTCTTTGAATATGTCTTCAATTGTTCCTCTAAGATGTGTGTCCTGGGCCACCCCCAGGGGGATCCCACTATAGGAATCTCCCACAAGGTTGGTCGTGCTTGGTGTGGATTTATCCTGCACCTTTCCAATGTTGTCCCGTCCTTGTGTCCCTGGCATGTGGGTTTCCCTTTTGCCTGTATTCTAATGCGAATCCCAAATGCTTCTTCGCTGTGTCGAAGGCTTGCTTTGCTTGCCTCTTTCAGATACCTTTGCTTTTGTTTTTGTTTTCTTCTTCTTGTTTATGGAATGTTGACTCATCTAGGTTTCAGGCTTTCAATTTTGTTTATATATTGGAAGTCTAACTCACTCTTCCCTTTCTGAAGGTTCTCCAAAAAAATCTACTTGACACTCCCTCAGCAATTCCAGTTGTGGGAGGGGGTGAGGGGGATGCCTCACTTAGCCCGCTTCAGGTGGTCCTGGGAAACCCCCCATCTAAGCTCTGTGGACTCAAGTCTCACAGTGGCCACAGGCCCACCTTTTATACTAGCGAGCAGAGCAACTTGGCCCCCACAGCCATACAAGACAATGATTAAATTATCCAGCAGAACAATGAAACAATTATCCAACTACCCATTGATAGAATTATTCAGCAATCTGCCCGTCTGAAGGGCCTGACTCCTACCTGTGCTTCAGGTAGTCCTGGAAATCCCCGATCTAAGCTCTGTGCACTTGGGCTTGTTTTTTTTTTTTTTTTTTTCAACTTTTATTGTTAAATTTTATTTATTTTTATGTGTATGAAGTGTACTATCTACATGTAGGTTGTGTGCACCATGCCGTGCAATGCTGTGGAGGCCAGAAGGAGGGTGTTGGGATCCCCCAAACTGGAGTTTCTCCTGGATTGGGAGTTTGACAGACGGCTCGCATCTTCCCAATTTGAGTGCTGGGATCGAAACCACGGGTTCCTCTGCAAGAGCATGTGGGGGGCGCATCCCAACCACTAGGTGATCTCTCCAGCCCGTGGTTTGTGTTTTTCATCTCAGTTATTAGTCTCAGTCATGACTTAAGAAGAGAAAGATTTCTTTAGGGATTGTCATAGAAACTTTCAGGTTCCTGGCATTGACCTTTGGCTGGGCATTTTTGCAAGCAAACAGTTGACAATTCACACTTCTATTTTTTGATCTAGTGGATCTGGGGCCGAACACGCTTGCTTACCACCAAGCCTTGCTTTCTGTGGACACTTAGTGATATGTGACTCGGGCACTTATGTAAAAACTGCTCTGCCAAGTAGTCATGCTTCACTGAAGACGAAATCAATCCAGGCCATTAAACTGAATCACTTCCGAGAACCAACCCCAAATATTCTGGGACTAATTCTAACAATCCATCTTTCTTTTCCCTTGAAACCATTTTGATATGTCTTATGCTTACAGCCTTACTATAAGGACTCTTTGGGTGTTTCTCAGTTAGTTCCTTGCTGGACAGTGTCCCTAAACATTTGCTTGAGTTGTCCTGTATTTTCATGCAGGCTAGAAGAAGTGGTGTCAGTAGTAGTAGGTTTTGTAATTAGATGCCAAAAAAGCCTTTTTTTTTTTTTTTTTTTTTTTTTTTTTTGTCTTTTTTGAAGACAGGTCTCCCTGTACACTGCTACCCGCCTGGACTCAACTGATATGTAGACCAGGCTGGCTTGGAATCACAGAGATCCGCCTGCATCTGCCTCCCTAAGTGCTAGAACAAAGGCTTGTCGTACTACCATACCATGGCTGGCAAGATTTTGTATAATGAAATTGTTCAAGAGATGTTTATTTATGTACTGTTTTTTATTTTTTGTGAGACAGGTTTCTTGTTGTGCAATTAATGGTAGGCGCAAATTCAGTATCGTCCTGTACCCGCCTGAAAATAATTTTTTTAAATATTTATTCCTAAAGTCATACAACATGTATATTGCTCATTATTATTCCACCAGTCATACATGTATAGTGCTCATTGTTATTCCAGCTACATGTACTTGCATATTATCCACGTATACATGTACATTGCTCATTATTTATTCCAAAGTAACATATGTCATATTACCACATGTACATTGCTCATTATTTATTCCACAGCATGTCATTGTATCATTATACGTAACATGTAATGCTCATCATTTATTCCACAAGTCATACATGTACATTGCTCATTATTTATTCCACAAGTCATACATGTACATTGCTCATCATTTATTCCACAAGTCATACATGTACATTGCTCATCATTTATTCCACAAGTCATACTTGTACATTGCTCATCATTTATTCCACAAGTCATACCTGTACATTGCTCATCATTTATTCCACAAGTCATACATGTACATTGCTCATTATTTATTCTACAAGTCATACATGTACATTGCTCATCATTTATTCCACAAGTCATACATGTACATTGCTCATCATTTATTCCACAGGTCATACATGTATATTGCTCATCATTTATTCCATAAGTCATACATGTACATTGCTCATTATTTATTCCACAGGTCATACATGTTCATTGCTCATTATTTATTCCACAAGTCATACATGTACATTGCTCATTATTTATTCCACAAGTCGTACATGTATATTGCTCATTATTTATTCCACAAGTCATACACGTATATTGCTCATTATTTATTCCACAAGTCATACACGTATATTGCTCATTATTTATTTCACAATTCGTACATGTACATTGCTCATTATTTATTCCACAGGTCATATATGTATATTGCTCACTATTTATTCCACAGGTCATACATGTACATTACTCATCATTTATTCCACAGGTCATACATGTACATTGCTCATCATTTATTCCACAGGTCTTACACATATATTGCTCATTATTTATTCCATAGGTCATACATTACATTGCTCATTATTTATTCCACAAGTCATACATGTATATTGCTCATTATTTATTCCACAAGTCATACATGTACATTGCTCATCATTTATTCCACAGGTCATGCATGTACATTGCTCATTATTTGTTCCACAGGTCATACATGTACATTGCTCATTATTTATTCCACAGGTCATACATGTACATTGCTCATTATTTATTCCACAGGTCATACATGTACATTGCTCATTATTTATTCCACAGGTCATACATGTACATTGCTCATTATTTATTCCACAGGTCATACACGTACATTGCTCATTTTTGCCCCCTCCATCACCCTTCTAATTCCCCTCCTGTTAAGCTCTTTCATCTTTTGTTGGTTTTGTATATTTATTATTATTATTATTATTATTATTATTATTACTACCTACTGAGTTTGTTAGGCTTGTGGGCATGAGCCTGGCTGGGAGGTTATTTGCTGGAGCATGACAGTGTAACATTGGTTCCATCACAGAAAAAAATGAATCCTCCTTCCCTAGCAAACAGTAACTACCAATAGCTTCTCAGGGAGACATGGGGCCTCAGGAGCCTCTTCCCCATCTGTGGTGGACTGTTGATGGGTCCCATCTTGTACAGGTCTTGTGTAGATCACCATAGCTGCTCATGAGTACAAGGGCTGTGTCATGTCTAGGATATGGTGTTTCATAGCACTCTTCTCCATCCTCCAGCTCCTCTCTGAGCTGTGGACAGGTCATGCAGATGTCCCATTTGGGCCGAGCACTCAACAGTCAACTTACTCTCAACACTGACTAGTTCTGAGTCTCTCCATTAACTGTTGCCACTGTAAAGAGAAGCTTCTTTGGAAAGAAATTTTTGATTGGAGTTTGAGTAGTGTTTAGATAAATGGTATCAGAATGGGCTAGAAATTATTTCCAGATAATTTTTGAGATGGTCAGAGAAATACTACTTCTCCCTTTTCTTTTATGAACCATGATTATATAGCTAGACAACATTTTTAGTAGTGGTCAAGGCAGACATTTTCTCTTTCATCTTGGATTAGCAAAGAAGATCAAAATTTAATAGTAAATTTTAATTGTGATGTGTGTTATTAGAGAAATTGTATAGAATGGACATAGTTTAGAAGGTCTTCTATCTGGTCTAGTTTGGAAATGTTCCACTCTGTAGAATAGCCCAAAGCAGAATTCCATGTACTTATCCGCATGACTTAGTCTCTGGTCAGACCTATTATCTCCTCTTGGAGACCTTCAGGGTGCGCTTTGGTCCTGCATTACAGCTTTCTTCCCTCCTCCTCCTACCCCTCCTCTTCCTCCTCTGCCTCCTCCTCCTCCTCCTTACTAGTGTATCTGTATCACAGCTAATCTCAAGAAGGAGAAGGCAGAAGAGAGGGAGAGGGAGAGGGAAAGGGTAGAACGGGGCCGGTATGGAGGGATGGGGAGAGACTATGAACCTAGCTTCCTGTTTGATTGTCCTCTCTCCATCAAGCATGGTTATTCCCTGGCTACCATGGTAGACGTCTACAAATGCCACAGATGTTTGTAAAGTTTTTAAATCATGTTCTGTCATTAAGAAAAACTTGAGTACATGTCTTAATTAAAAAGATACATAAATGCTATGGTAGTATTTAATACACACATTTTAAAGCATACCCCTCCGCCTGACCCAAGCATTGTAGAGTGGAGAAACTCCAGTGCGGGCAGCTTTCCTGGGGCAGCTTTCCTGGGGCAGCTTTCCTGGGGCAGCTCTCCTGGGGCAGCTCTCCTGGGGCAGCTCTCCTGGGGCAGCTCTCCTGGGGCAGCTTTCCTGGGGCAGCTTTCCTGGGGCAGCTTTCCTGGGGCAGCTTTCCTGGGGCTATCCTGGAGAACACTGTTCTTTCATCCTGCTTGTCTGTTTCCTTCAGGCCTGTCCTCTGTGCTCATACTCCTTGGTCCTAATTCTCCTGTATCTTTTTATCAGCAGTCCCCTTTGACTTTCTCTGCAAGTATTTCTTGTTTGCTTACTTGATTTCTGTTGATGACACTGTTTTCCTTCTCGTCTTCTTTAGTAGACATCATAATAATTCCCAAGTCTTGGGGCTAGAGAGATGGCTCAGCGGTTAAGAGCACCGACTGCTCTTGCAGAGGACCCGGGAGCTGGAGTTACAGGCAGTTGCAAGCCTCCTGACATGGGTACTGAAAACCTCGACAAGAGGAGCAAGTACTCTTAATCACCGACCCCCCTTTCCCCATATTCTTGGTTAGCCTGACTAAAGTTTTATGAAATTTATTGATATTTATTTTTATGTGCATGGCTATGTTGCCTGCATATCTGTAAGTGCACCGTGTCATGCAGTGCCTACGGAGTCAGAAGAAGGTTGGATTCCCCTGGAACTGGAGTTAAGGATGGTTTTTAGCTGTCATATGGGTGCTGAGAATTGAACCCGGCTCCTCTGCAAGAGCAACTGGTGCTCTTAAGTGCCGAGCCATCTTTCCATTCCTTAGTGATCTTTTTGAAGACACTTGTGCCTTTTTTTAAATTGATATCCTGCGGGGGTCGTAGAGAGGTGGTAGGCAAAGACCACCCTCTCCAGTTTCCTCGCCGCCGAAGATCTTCACTCTGTCAGCCCGCGACGGAGTGGGGCTGGGGAGAGTAAGTGCGCTGGCGAACTGAAAGTAACCACGGCAGGGAGTCGAGTCAGGGTGTTACAGCTCAAGCTCACTTTATTGCAGGTTTACAGAGGTTTATAAGCCATGCCAGCTTCCCTACTGGGGTATGTGTCTCTTCCTAATTGGTCCTTTTAGGAGGCTTAATTTACAAGTCCCTAATTGATCCAATCCCTTCCCTTCCTAGCATAGTCCCTAATTATCATGTTAGTACGCGGAAGTAAAGAAGTGAAACTAGCCTTCCTTGCTCGATGGGCGGGGGTGAGTTCGCGAAACTCTAGCACAGGCTTTCTTTTGTCCTTCAGGCCTATCTTCT
>VZQC01005402.1:2111196-2165607 GCA_009823505.1 Rhizomys pruinosus
GAGTCAGGGTGTTACAGCTCAAGCTCACTTTATTGCAGGTTTACAGAGGTTTATAAGCCGTGCCGGCTTCCCTACTGGGGTATGTGTCTCTTCCTAATTGGTCCTTTTAGGAGGCTTAATTTACAAGTCCCTAATTGATCCAATCCCTTCCTTTCCTAGCATAGTCCCTAATTATCATGTTAGTACGTGGAAGTAAAGAAGTGAAACTAGCCTTCCTTGCTCGATGGGCGGGGGTGAGTTCGCGAAACTCTAGCGCAGGCTTTCTTTTGTCCTTCAGGCCTATCTTCTTGGCTATTCCATGCCGTCAATATCCCATTTTCAGTTTCATTGCTTTGTGTTCCTAATTTTAATTTTCTTCTCCTTCGATTTTAATTTTTGAAGGTAGAAGCTTAGGTGATTGATTTCAGAACTTTCTGCATTTCTCATATATGCACTCAGTACTATAAGATTCTAAATGCTGTTTTTACTGCATCCCACAAATTTTGGAAAGTTCTGTTTTTATTTCAAGCTACTTCAAAGCATTCTGTATTTTTCTTGAGAATTCTACTTTGTCTCACATGTATAGGGAAGTATAGTTTACTATCCAAGTACTTCGTGATTTTTAAACTAATTTTCTGTTATTTTTAGTTTAATTCTGTTATGGTCTAAGATTAAACATTGTCTGATTACCCTCCCTCCTCTCCCTTTCTCTCTTTTTCCCTCCCTTCTTGTTTTTCTTTTAGGGCTGCATGTGATACTGGGATTCATACCCAGGGTCTTACAAATACTAGCCAAGCACTCTACCACTGGTCTACATCCCCTGCTATTCCTGTTCTTTTTTTGGGGTGGGGGGTCTTTTTGAGACAGAGTCTCCATTTAGTCCCAGCTGGCTGGAGCTCACTCTGTAGATCAGGCTGGCCTTGAACTCCCAGAGATCTGCCTGCCTCTGCCTCTGCCTCCCAAGTGCTAGGATTAAAGGCACCTAGCTCAGAATGTGTATTCTTTTATTGTAGGATGAAATAATCCAAGAGTCCATTATGTGCAGTTGTTTGTGTTGAGATCTACCATGCATGACTTCCTGTCTGCTGGATCTGCCCATTTCTGATAGTCAGGTGTCGATCTCTGACCATAATAATGGCTTTCTCTATTAGTCCTCAAAGTTCTATCCTCTTGTGCCTCATATGTTTTGACTTTCTAGTGTTATGTGCATACACACTAAAGAGGGTTAGGTCTGCTTGGAGAAGGGAGCTGGTTATCATTAATGAACTGTGGTCATGTACAAACTGGTATCTGTTAGAACAGTTAGTAATAAGAGAAATAGAAGTTTTTTATTTAAATGCACTCCTTTTCCAGTGTTTTCTATTTTTTAAAATGTAGATCCAAGTTTCTGACCTTTACAATTTTCCTTTTCTCTAAAGAATTTCTTTTAACTTTTCCTGCAAGGCCTACTTGCAGCAGATTCCCTCAGCGGTTTTTTTTTTTTTTCCTGAGAACATTTTTTTCTTCTCACATTTTTAGATATTTCCTTCCCCCTCTTCTTGCTTGCACATTTTTGAGAAGCTGTAATTCTCATCTTTTCTCCTCTATAGGTAATATGTTTTCCCCCTTTAGCTCCTCTTAGGATTTTTTTTTCTTGGATTTTTCTCTAGCAATGTGGGGCAACGTTTTGGACCCTTGTCCTGGGCATGCATACTGGCGCATACCTCACGGCTTACTTGTGGAGGTCAGAGGATGGTTTTGGAGAGGTGGCTCTCCACTTCCACCTTGTTGAGGCAAGGTCTCTCATTGAGCCACTGCAGTGTACTCACTCGAGGGTGGCTAGCCCTTGAGGTTCAGGGCAATTCCCCCGCCTTTTCCTTCCATCTTGCCATAGGGCTGCTGACATAACAGATGTGTACGACCACATCTGGCTCTCTGGCTTTTTGTGTAGGTTCTAGGGTATTGGGTCATCAGGCTGTGGCAAGTGCTTTTACTCATTGGGACATGTCTGACTGTGTCCTGTATCTCTACCTTCTGTAGTTGTCCCAGAGTTCTTGGGCATTGTCCACAGCCCTTCCCCAGTCAGTCTTTCTTTCTTTCTTTCTTTCTTTCTTTCTTTCTTTCTTTCTTTCTTTCTTTCTTTCTTTCTTTCTTTCTTTCTTTCTTTCTTTCTTTCTTTCTTTTTTTAAGTCATTTTACAGTTTCTACTGAAATGTCCTTAAAGACAGGTTCTTTCCAAGCTTTGTGGACCTTCTGCAGGCCCACCAGACACAGTCTTCATTTCTACCAGGGTAGTTTTGATCCATAACATTTCCTTTTTTCTTTCCTAGAAACTCCATTTCTCTCTTACCTTGCATGTCTACTCTTGCACGTTGTCTGCTCTAGCCACTGGAGCCCTTTTGAAACATTGTTTTAGATTTCTCATCTGCTAAATTCAACATCCCCGCCATATTGGAGCCTGTTTCTGATATTTTTTTTCTCTTTTGACTGTTTTCTTGCCTTTAGTATGTCTTGTGATTCTCTTCCCTGGCTCGATTAACTGCTTTAGGTAAGCATCAAGTAAGGTGACGGTGGGGCTGCATTTCTGGTCCTATAGTGGGTCTCAGTTTTGTAGTAAGCCTCTGCCTCTGCTGCAGACCTCACATGTGCTTCTTGGATTCCTCTCTTTCCATCGGACAAGATGGCTACAGCGTGCTGGAGTTGGGGATTTCCCTTCCTTCAGGTCAGTTAGGGCCAGCTCCTTATGCTGCAGGTTGTCATCACACCTGGTTAAGTAACTAAATGGGAGGGAGTCACACAACTGAATTTGGGAGTTAGGAAATATTTTGAATGTGTAATGTGAATGGATTTTTTCAGAGTTCAGTGTAGGCCCTGTCTCCACTGCTTCCTGGCTAGAGGAGCTTTCTAGCAGTTGACCCTCCTCCTCTTTCCTGTCTCCTTCCGGTGTATCTTGGATTCTGCTGATAAAGCTTTACTTTTCAGTGAACTGGTGCTATCACTTCATTCATTACAATCCTCTTTTGACTCCCAACTCTTTACAGATGTTTAAGCTTCTTAGCCTGGGATATAAGACTTTTCCCACTTAAGTGTGAGTAGCTAATACTTTCAACAGCCTTTTGGAATCTGAGCTCTGTTGTCATGTTACTTTAACTCTGGGTCCCTTTAATGTTTTGCATAGTTCATATTAAGATACTTATTACTGTTTTTGTTGCTGTGAGCGAATACAAGACAAGAAGCAGTTAAGGAAGTGCTTCTATCGGCTTACAGTTCAAAGGATACAGTCTGTAATAGGGTGGATGACATGGTGGCAGGTAGCTGCATGGTGGCAAGAAACATATTGCAGAATGGAAGCCGAGAGCCTATAGGAAGTGGAGCTGGGCTATAAAACGTCCAATGCCCCCCCCACTTCCTCCAAGAAGGCCCCGTCTCCTAGAAGTTCTACAACCTTACAAAGCAGTACCTTTTGCAGGGGACCTAGTGCTCAAACATGCCAGCCTTTGGGAGACATCGAAACCACAGTAGCATTCAATACAAAGTGTGTAGTTGAAGAATGAATGAACAAAAGTTGTGCTGTTCTCCATATCTGTAATCCCTTTACTGTCTTGTTTTATCTAGACAGTCCTCTCTAATTTTTACTCTGCAAAGGAAGAAAATAATACAACAGGAAAATAGGAAATCTGAACTCTGTAATCAATTCCTCTTACACCTCTTTTTTTCATAACACAGAGTCACTCTGTAGTTCAGGCTAGCTTGGAACTCAGTAAGTTGCTGAGACTGGAATAGAACTCATGACATTCCTCCTGCCTTCAACTCCCTAGTGCTGAGATTCCAGGCTTGGGTCATCATGCCCATATCTAATACCAACTCTTCAAGGAAGCAGTCCGTTCCAGGATATCTGTGGATGAGCTTTGTGGTGATGCCGTTCACCACTGGACACCGACCGAGCTCTGTGAGGCAGATCAGCAGTTGACGGTGGGTCTGCAGTCTGGGGAGTGCATCAGCACCTGAGAAGCCAACAGCTTGGTTTAGATTCTTTACAAACAAGACTCCCTGTTTTCAGAATGTATTGTGGGAATTGCTACATTTGATATTTTTAGAAGTCAGTAGACAAGTAGGAGTATAGCTTGGCTTATGCCTTTGGAATTCAGAGATGGTTCTAGACTATGATTTTTGCCAGAGTATTTAAATGGCTTCTAAAAATTGATGACTAATAGTGAATATGCAATTTAGGAACAAATTTCTTTGTTAGTCCATGAGTCTTCTGGTTGTGGTAGTCCTTTCATTCACTGAAAACACATTTGACTCCATGGTAAAATATGATGAAGGTAGGAATAACAGAACAGAAAACATTAACGTTTTGCCACTTGATTTTAAAATACAGTTTTATAAAATATATAACAAATGTTTCAAAAGAGATTTACTAAAAACAAAAACTCAAGAGAACCTTTAAAGAATGAGAGAGAGAGAGAGAGAGAGAGAGAGAGAGAGAGAGAGAGAGTGCAAGCTGAAGGTTAGAGTGTAACTTCTTGGAGTTTGTTCTCTCCTATCAAGAGGGTTCTAGGGATCAAACTCAAGTCTTCAAGTTTGGGCCATACAGGCCAGTGGGGTTTTCATTAAAGAATACTGTTTCCTAAACTGCAGGAAGAAGCACCACTGACTATCTTAGTAATCTTAGCCTGAGCATCTCCTCACAGTTATGAAGGAGATGATGGCATTTTAGGAATAGGCCTGGTGATTCATGAATTATCTGTAGTAGATGCTTAACTTCTGGATCTTCTTGTTTGAATTGAAATATAGCTCCAATGAGTCAGCTGAAAGAAAGTTATTAAAAACCAGAAGCCTGGTAGCTATCAACACGGAAGTAGAGTAAGGGGGCTGCAGGGGCCGTGAGACCCCACACTGATACCTGTCGCTCCAGCTGCTCTCGTGGCGGCTGCTGTGGAAGCTTGGATGCTCCTGGCGGAGGGGCAGTGGCTGCTCGTGTTCCCCGTGGCTTACCTGGTTTGCTCTCAAGCTGCCTCTAGAGGGCAATTCAGATCCGTGCCAGTACTGAGCTCCAGGATGTGCTTACCCTTGTCTTTCCAGAAGTAAGAAAAACTACTTTTTAAGATACTAGTTTAAGCCGGGTGTGGTGGTGCACGCCTTTAATCCTAGCACTTGGGAGGCAGAGACAGGCGGATCCTTGTGAGTTCAAGGCCAGCCTGATCTACAGAGTGGGTTCCAGGACAGCTGGGACTACAGGGAGACCCTGTCTCGAAAAGACCAAAAAAAGGGGCTGGAGAGATGGCCTAGCGGTTAAGAGCGCCGACCGCTCTTACAGAGGACCCGGGTTCGATCCCCAGCACCCACATGGCGGCTGAGAACCGTCTAAAACTCCAATTCCAGGAGAACTCCAGTTCCAGGGGAATCCGAGACCCTCTTCTGACCTCCGCGGCATTGCACGACACGGGTGCACAGACTTGCATGCAGACAGTACATTCATACACATACAATAAATAAATAAAATTAATAAAAAAATTAAAAAAAAAAGATACTTGTTTAAGAAGCTTTATATTGTACTCTGGGGAGTTATTATGTCTCATGTGATGCATTCCTGGCCACCCTGGCATCTAGGTCTCCCGATGTCTTTAGTTTATATCGACTGTTCCGTGCTAAGGAGACCTCTCCGGTATGTTACTTTCTACCAAAATAAATTTACAACCATACACTCCCTGTAGCACCTGAGGGACCCAGCATCAGTCAGCTATGTTGCCCTTCTTTCCTGAAGCAGAGTTCATAAACTTGTGGCCCACGAACCAAATTCAACACCTGGGCATGTTTTGCCTCATTCCTAAAATGGGGCATGCATTTGTTTGTTTGTGTGTTTGTTTTCTTTTAAAAGATGTAAGCATTTTAACGAGCTGAGTGGTATGCTTCCCTCCAGACTGGCATGTTCTCCCCTGTACCCAGCCCTCACAGGGCCTGGCATTGTAGTTTGTAAGTCTCAGTTACACATACACTAAAGTTCTGTGATAAATGTAGTTGTGCAGTTTAAAATACAGATGTCCCTTTGGGTGACTAATAATCCTTGCATAGCATGTAAAGATAATTCAAAATTCAATGTATAGGTATTAAGTTCAAATTATTAATATTCTGTGATTCGTTCTCACAAATAGAACATTTGTATTTAGTTTGCAGCAAAGTATACCTGTACCACCCTATATGCAAATTAAAGATGACTAGAAAGCACAAATATGTGCTGACAGATTTCTGGAAAATTGTGGGTTTGGAAAAAAAATTGAAGAAAAAGCCTATTTTTACTACACCCTGTGTTCAGCCCTACCTTCAAGCAAATTCTTTCTGTGAAAGACTCCTAGAAAGTGGGCGGCACGAAATGGTCAGAGGCAGTTTTCCTTTGGAATTTTATGTAAGGGAAAAAGAGGGTTATGAAAACAAAGCAAATTAGTTTTAAATTGTCTGTAATAAGAACTCGCGTTTAGACTGATCGTTGTGATGACAGGCCTTTAGAGCTTAGTCACATGTTTATTAAGTGAAGTCGCTCTCAGTGCACCAGAAGGGGAAGAAAGTTTCTGCAGATGGTCGATGCTGGGAGGGAAGTGCTTGGATGCACTTCTCAGGGGAAGCCCAGGCTCTGACAGTGCTTGGAGACCCTCATGCCCTCCTCACCTTCATGGGCTTTTGAAACCCATTCTGGCTTCTTAGTGAAGCCGAGGGAGGAAGAAGAAGTGAAAGAAAGAAACTGCTGTAAAGCAGAATTCTACTTAATTCTGGTATTAATGCTACAAAATGTAAATATACAGAAAGCTAGTTTTAAAAGTTTTCTCTTTAAGTCTCTGTTATACTTTCCATCCTTTAACATGAGGTTCAAAAATGTAAACATCCTTTTCATGTTTAGGAATCTCCAAAAAATGTGAACTCCTTTGCTTTCCTGCTGAGACACTCTCCCCTGACCCAGATGGGGCCTGCTAAGGACAAGGTGGTCGTCGGACAGATCTTTCACGTCGTGCAGGATGATCTCTATGTAGATTTCGGTGGGAAGTTTCACTGTGTATGTAAAAGACCAGAAGTGGATGCTGAGTAAGTAGAACCATTTCCAAGTGGTTTTGTATGTTCACAAAGCTGAGGTGATGGCTCATTTGGTAAAGTGTTTGCTGGGCAAAATGAGGGCCTGTGTTTGATCCCCAGAAGCCCCATAAAAAGACGGATGTGTTACCTCACACTTGTCATCTCAGTGCTGAGGAGGCAGAGGCAGGAAGGTTCCAAAGGCTCACTAACAGCTGTGCTCCAGGCCAGGTTGAGTCCCTGACTCAGAAGTGAAAACAAGATGAGCAGCCCCTGAAGAGCAAACCCAGTGTCTGGGCTCCACACACATGCACACACATGAGCACAAAAATATACATACATACACACTTATACAAATATATATATATATATATATATATATATGCAAAGTATTCATAAAGGTTGATATACCTCACAAGTGTGTATTTTTTTTCCAATTTTTTATTATTTTTATTTTTTAACAATAAATAATTTGTGAGTACAAACATCCTTCATGTAAAACCAGTTTGCAAGCAGCTATGCCCAAACCCACACAGCCCATGTCTCCCGCCATCCAGCTGGTGGGGCTTATATGTACAATCATGTTGATCAAATAAATGTCCAGACTATGTTCCTGTAGTTTCACCATTCACCCCAATCACAGCCCTTACATTCTACTATGCCCCTCTTCTGCAGATTGTTCCCTAGGCTTATAAAAGGGGCACAGGTGGATGAGAAGCAAAACAGTCTACTTTCTCTGGAGATGTCGTTTTGGACTCTGATCAATTCTGGCTGTTTCCTTTCATGGGTTGACAGTTTGTCCAGGAATAACCTTTCAATCCTACTAATGAAGCACAAGCAATTTAGATATATAGGTATTTAAACAGTACTAATTATTATGGTAGGTTACTTTGGTATAGACACAGATGTTTGGATGGTATGCAAATCCATGAATTATATTTTTTATGTAAAAGATGACAAGGTGTGGCTTATAACTTCTCCTAACCACTAGAGGTTGTAAGCTTGTGGCATCAGCCATGAATTATTCCTCCAAGGAGAGAGCTAATAGCCAATTAGATTTGGTATATACAGACATGTGGTTGCCACTGCTGCACAGTATTTCCAGGCAGGTGAGGTGTAGCTGATGCTGACAGAGGAGTCTTGCTTGACTCAAGGAGACCAATTTTTGCTTTATTCGTTTAGTGGCCTTTGGTAACACTCTCTGGCATTCCAGAGACCAACTGTACACTTGCAAGTGCAGTGTCAATACATCTTTCCCATGCTTGCATCAGGTCTTCGTCAGCAGGGCCTTACCACCTCTCTTCTTGCAGGTATCCCAGTTTACAGGCAAGAAGCCTTTACCTTTTCGGGGGCCTTGGATCCTCTGGCCAACATCTCCTTGGTAGAATAATCCATTGCTGATATCCGAGCTCTCCTGTATTATTATATTTTGCTTAAATGCACAGCTTGAAAAGACTTTAGTATTATATTTGGCTCTGAATAGAGAATAATCCTTTTCACATTTCCTATGCCTATTAGTCTATTAAAGAAAGCAGATATACCAGTTTTGTAGGAGATACCTCTATAACAGTTGGCTCTAAGCTACGGTTAGAGAATGACTTCATTACCATCATGTATTTATTTGTTCTATGAAAAGGAGGTAAGAAGGTCTCTCATATTAAAACTTTGCGGCCCCTAGAAGGTAAGGTTCATTAGGACTCATTATAAACAGTTGTTACAAATAGGATCCACAGAGATGTTTGATGTCTGTAGTAGTCTGAGGCTTTTCTTCCTTTTAATGTTTAGATGGGCCAACTTCTCTGCTGGTATTTCTTGGTACATCCTGCACAATGCAAAGGTGTATCTTTTCTTTCTCAGCCATTAAGTTGGTGACGTTTTGACCTGTGGGAATATATAAATCTTTTCCCATAGTTAGTTTTAAGATTTAAATTGAAAATTTGACAAAAAGGTTAATATATAACTGTATCCCCCCCCCTTTTTTTTTATTTTAGGTTTTTATTTTTTGACCCATGAGTCTCAAAAAGGCAGTTGTAGTACACATACCTATAGGCAGGAGTCAAGGTGTAAATTTCATTAAATTTACCCAAGCTGTTTTGGGTGACTGTATGTTGTTAATTTGGGAAGCAAACTTAATTCCTTAAGTTAAATTATCCTACAGGTGAAAAAGAATGTTACAAGATGATACTGTATAACACAGAAATTATAGAGAACGTTTGTATATATTAATCCCAAGGTTATTGTTATACAGATTTTAAGTAAAAACAATTTTAAAAAAATCTTTGTTCTTTGGCAATTTCATACATGTACAATGATACACATTTTGATTGCTCTCTCACCCACCATCTTATCTCCCTCCCATCCCTATCAACACTTCCCTCCTCTCTACCAGTTCCTTTCTCAGACTCAGGACTTTGGTTTTGTTGTATGAACCATTTTTTTTAAACAGGCCACTAGAGTCTGACAGGGTCATCAGTAGGTACACAACTGAAGGCATTGATCCCCACATCTCCCTTAGGCTGTCAGGAGGAAATAGTGTAGCAATGAGGGATAGGGTCCCCTGAGCCCCTCTTCCATCCATGCCTGTCTGTTGATAGACCCATTCTTGTACAGACCCAGTGCAGACACTTAGAGCTACTGGGCGTTCATGGTTACAATGGATGTTTCTTCCCAGAAGGTAGCATTTTTCAGCTTTTCTTCCTATCTTTTAGCTCTTATATTCTTTTTCCTTCCTCTTCCAAAATGCTCCCTGAGCCTCAGTCTTGATCTTCCACATTCACATTCACACATGTGCATGCATTTGTGCCCCACGCTTGGTAACATACCACAAAAATACACATGAAGAAATGGATTCTGTTGTAGAAATGAATAAGGAGTCATAACAACCTACTGAGAAATTACACATACAATATCTCTACATGAGTCCATGTGCATAGCTGAAGGCTACATAACCAGAAACAGTGCCAGACAGGAGAAATGTTCCTTTGAGTTGTTGGCCAGGGTAGTGCAAGAGACCCCCAAATTACACAGACTATTGCCACAGCCTTTGATTGCCTTCCAGAACTTGGAGGTAAGACCCCATTGCTAAAGACAAGACGTACTTCAGATACCAGATTTTGAGCAATGGAGTTGGAATTGATCTACCTGAAAGACCTTCCCCTGAAGGCTAGCTCTCATAGCTTTGGAGAGCACTAAGCAAGGTGCTAAGGGAAAGCATCAATTGATGGTCCAGCACCAGCTTTAACAGCTTTAAGACAAAATCACCACATCGATGACGGGCACAGCATATGGCATTCACTGGTGCAGTAGTGACACTTTTATCCTGGGGGCAACCAACAGCTACCTAATTGGACTTAAAGCCCCCTCAGTGGGAGGAAACCCATGTGTAATAGTGTAAACATAGCCAAATACACATCAATGGAGAGGTCATGGACCTTAGAGAAACCCCCAAAGTTCTCATATCCCTAGACTAATGTAATGTCTTACTAGTTCAAAATATGAATCCTTGTCAAGTATCCCAGTCACCATGTATCAAAAAAGCTCCTTTTGCACCAGATGGAGACTATTACAGAGCACCACAACTGGTCACACACACAGTCATTGTCTGTGCATTGCTTACGCCTAAGTGGCACATATACAATGTAACCTCTCCAACTAAGGCTTGTGCAACATTGAACAAGGGGTAAGGAGGATGCTAATAAATTTCTCAACTCTCATTAAAAAAAAAAAAAGAAATGAATAAGGAGAGAGTCTATTCTGGGTCTATAAGAATGAGTTGGCCCTTCCTGAGAACTCTGGGTGTCTAAAATGAAAATGATAGCTGGGCTTACCCAATTAAGGAATATATGCTTGTTCTACCTGAATCAAATAGGCCTTGAAAGAGTTAATGGAATATTTAGTTCTTCAGATTAGTGATATCTAAGTAAATGTTTAATGGCTGAGTTTTTATTTTTTGGGGGGGTCTTTTTGAGACAGGGTCTCCCTGTTGCCCCAGCTGGCCTGGAACTCACTATGTAGACCAGGCTGGCTTCTGCCTCCCGAGTGCTGGAATTAAAGGCATGCACCATGCATGGCTCCAAGTTTTGATTTAAAAAAGAGGCCAAGATTTGCCCGTTCTGGAGTGTATGTGACATACATACATACATACATACATACATACATACATACATACATACAGCCAATTTCAAGTTACCATTTTGGTGTCCTGAATGTGTAGCTGAGATGATGTGGACAGTGGACTCTCACAGAGTAGTGTGACCACCCCTTTTCCTCAAACACTCAGGTGTACACTGTTTACAGCTATAAGCTGTAAGACCTGGGAGGAAGAATGGCCACTTAGGCTCTCTGGCATGGAGGTAAAGGCTCAGACAAATGCGAAAACAAACCAACCCAGTCAAAAGTAGTAAGACCTGGGGCTGGAGAGATGGCCTAGTGGTTAAGAGCGCCGGCCGTTCTTGCAGAGGACCCGGGTTCGATCCCCAGCACCCACATGGCGGCCGAGAGCCATCTGAAACTCAAATTCCAGGAGAACTCCAGTTCCGGGGGAGTCCGACACCCTCTTCTGACCTCCGCGGCGTTGCATGTCACAGGTGCACAGACTTGCATGCAGACAGTACATTCATACACATACGGAAATAAATAAAATTAAAAAATTAAAAAAAAAAGTAGTAAGACCTAAAGAAACTCCCAAGTAGGCTGTATCTGCCCATCCAGATTTTAACACTGTGTTGTGTGTACAGTGACTGAAGGGTTATTGTATTAGTGTTCAGAACATGAGTGACATATGGGAGACAGATGCTCCTATTGCTATTTTGTTATTGAAATTATGGTAGCCTTACAGTGACTTCCCTTAGGATTTTCTCCAGAGCAGGGTTTATGGAGGGGCAGGTGTGATGTATGTAGTCTAAAGTTATCCCTCAGAGAGACATCCTGAGCTTCTGACGGCAGAAGTAGCAACAGATCATTTTTTATTATAGTGGGTTTATCCAAAATTTTACAATGAATGGCGGAGGCAGAGGCAGGTGGATCTCTGTGAGACAAAGACCTGCTTGGGCTACATAGTGGGTTCTAGGTGGACTGGGAGTAGAGAGACCCTGTGAGGGGAAGAAGAAAACAACAAAAAGGAAACATAATTTTTATTTTACACAAAGAAGTCCTCTCATCTCTGATTGTTCTAATAAACCTTTTATTAAGCTCTCATGGATGCAGCCCAGTCACAGATCTGTCCATTACTCTTCCACGTTAACGTGATGCAGCCAATCAGGTATTAACTTTATAAAGTCACATTTACAGACTACTCTGCTGAGATACTTTGCAGCAGATAGCTCTCTACTCAATCAAGTTTATTTTACTTCCAAATACTTGTGTCTTTTCTTTTCTTTTCTTTTCTTTTCTTTTCTTTTCTTTCTTTTCCTTCTCTTCTCTCCTCCCCTCTCCTCCCCTCCCCTCCCCTCCCCTCTCCTCTTCTCTTTTCTTTTTTCTTTTCAAGACACTACCTTATGTAGCCTTCACTGGCCTGTAACTTGTGGCAATCCTTTTGCCTCTGCTTTCTTTCAAGCGCTGGGATTATGCGTGCACCACAAAACCTGGTACTTTTAAAATACTTAAGTATGGAATTTTGTTGATATTTCTTTCATAGATACTTATTCCTTTATGAATATTATTTTCTCTAAAATTTTCTTTTGTCATTTAAAATTTTACAATATTAGTTCTGTCAAGTCATTTTCTTAAGAATGAGACCTTCAGAATGCCTTGAATATACTACTTCCAAATTACAGGTTTAAGTTTTATGCCTTATTTGCTAAATTGCAAATTTTAAATGTCAGTATTTGAGGTTAGATATTTCTCTAATGAGTACTATAATATGATTTGAACTTTCTGTATAGTATAATGTTAAACAGTTAAATGTTAGAATCTGTTGCAACATTCATTAAATTGTAGATTTTCACCTAGACCTATCCACATACCCATCTGCACATATTCTGTTCCAGAAATGACTGTGCTTGCAAGCCCCATTTCCACCTGTCTTCTCCTGGTGAAACAGCCTGTTTTGGGGAGACAGTGGATGAGCGAGAAGTTCATAGTAATTTTGCAAATAATATCTCAGTAGTTTTTGGAGTAGTTATTATTTTAGAGTTGGATTAATTACTTTTCTGTTGCTGTAATAAAGCAACAGGATCAAGGAAACTTACAGAAAGAAGGGTTTATTTGGCTAATGGTTCCAGGGGAATAGGAGTCCATAATGGTGGACAGGCGTGGCAGAGGCCTCCAGAGCAGAGAGTAGGCATGCCCATCTTCCACCAGCCCCCAGCCCCCAGCCCCCAGCCCCGGGAAGCAGACAAACTAGAAGTAGGGCAGGACCGAACTCCCAAAGCCTGCCCCCAGTGATTACTTCCTCAATAAGGCCTGTCTCCTACTAGGGCCAAGTATTCAAGTGCTTGAGCCAGTGGAGGACATTCTCCTTCAGACCACCACACGGATCTTTCCTTTCCTTTCTGTTTTTAATCTTTCTTTTTGTATATTTAGGAGTTAAATGTTTGCACCTATTTGTTCTGTAGTTATCTGCAGTAGCTATCTCTTAGCTCCCAGAAATACCCACTTCACTTGCAAGTACTCACATAATAGTGTATTCCTGAGTGAGGATCTGGAAGCCATGGAGCCATGGTGGAGTCGGGTGCTCTGCTCACCTGTGGACTCCTGTGTTCACTGTGTGGACTCGTGTAGTCACTGTGTGTACTCATGTGTTCACAGCCTGTGTAATTTTGTGTTCACTGCTTATAGACTCGTGTGTTCACAGCCTGTGTACTCGTGTGTTCACAGCCTGTGTATTCATGTCTTCACTGCCTATGGACTCATGTGTTCACTGCCTATGGACTGTGTGTTCACAGCATGTGTAATTGTGTGTTCACTTTCTATAGACTCGTGTGTTCACAGCCTGTGTACTCGTGTGTTCACTGCCTATGGACTCGTGTGTTCACTATGTGTACTCACATGTTCACTGCATGTGTAGTCATGTGTTCACTGTGTGTGTACTCTTCTGTTCATTCAGGTACTTACTGGACCTCTTCAGTCTTCTAGGCAGGCACTGTTCATAGGGCTGGTGAGAAAAAATATTCCCTTGCTTTATGAGACTATTCTGTGTAGTGGGAGAAAAGGAATAGATAGCAAATCAACATTTAAACGAGTTTAAAATAGGGGCTGGAGATACGGCTCAGCATTTAAGAGTACTGGCTGCTCTTGTAGATGATCTGGCTTTGATTCTCAGCACCAACATGTGGCCAACAACCATCTGTAACTACAGTTCCAAGGGATCCAACACCCTCTTTTGACTTGAAGGCATTGGATGTTGGATGTACATGATGCACTTACATACATGTCTGTAAAACACTCATACACATAAAATAAAAATAAATTTAAAAATTTAAATTAATTTAAAATAGTGGTAACCATACAAGGAAAAGGGGATAATATAGTGACAAAAATAATAGCAAGCAAGCCTAATGGGATGGTGGACGCCTTTAGTCCCAGCCTTGGGGAGGCAGAGGTAGACAGACCTCTGTGAATTGAGCTTTGTCTGCATAGTGAGCCCCAAGCTAGCTGGGGCTGGGGAGACCCAGAAAGACTGAAACACACACACACACACACACACAAACAAACAAACAAACAAAAAAACAAACAAAAAACCACTACACCCCACACACACACAAACACAAAAATAGCTGTCAGAAATAATAGCCTTTGATTGTAAATGAGAAATATATCTTTAAAGATAAGATAATCAGAAGTCACAGCCTAAACTGTTTCCTCTTATTCTGAGTATGCCCTGTGGAGTAGTTTAACCTGAAGTGGTTTGATTATTTTTTCCTATCTACGTATAATTCATACACTGTGACACCTTGGGAGCATGCTTTGTTTTTAGGAGAAAAATTTTTAAGTTCAGATATTCCTTGTCCAGTTTTATTTTATCATGAAGCTTCCTGCCCTCCACAGAGTATTCAGTACATATCTTTATTTGTATATGTGAGAATGTTTAGGTTCTTCCTAAAATTCTTCTCTTCGTTTGTTATAGCTGTCTGTCACTTATGCTTTGAAAATACTGTAGAAAAGTATCAGGCCAGCATAGTTGCTGTTTCAGTCATTTTTTTTACTCCTACTTCTATCCAAAACAAAACACGGGAGTGGGAGCCTTCTTTATATATATAATGCCTGATGTCTGTCACTGGTGGAAAATAACAGCCCTGATTGGGACAGTAGTGAACTCTGGCCTGGCAGTATCTCATGTCCCTCTGTTGTACCTGTAAATTTAAATGATGTTGTTAGATACAGCAGTTAGGAATTGAACAGACCTTTTCATTCTACCGCCACAATATCAGATCTCTGGTGGTACAGACTGTGGGAGGCTGAATTTCTTCCTCTTATGGTACATTTTAAGCCACTATAAATAAGACATATTTACCTAATTTATTCATCAGTTGTGGTTTGACCTTGACCCTTTAGGGAGTCATTTTTATCTTCATTCAGAGTTATTTCCAGTGCTGGGCACTACTGCAGGCTTGCACTTGCTAGGCAAGCGCTGTACTTGATTACCTCACAGCCCCTTCATTCAGATGTCTGTGCAGCTGAGTCCATTCTGCTTTATTACAGTTTGAAGAATAGTTAAATATTGTGAGAAATAGCTAAAATTTATTGAAATGCCTAGTTGAGCCAAGTGTTTAATTTTTTCATTATTTTAATAAATTTAATGATATTTCAGACATTAAGGATTATATAAGGATTAGAAATCATTTGGTATTCCAGTTACGTAAACAACAGCCTTTAATAAACTCTGTAGCTTTTGTTTTATTTTGGGTTTCTTGATTTTTGTGATAGGGTATCCTCCTGCTTCAGCCTCCAGAGTTCTGGGATTAGAGTTATGTCCCATCATACCTGGATTTAGATTTTGTTTTAATATTTTTTAATTATAATTTGAAGAAACAGTTTTCAATCTTTGCACTAAAAAGCCCCAGAATTTTGCAGACAGACTTCAGAGATTATGTGGGGAGGGAGGTACTAAGAAGTGGTGGTGCATGCCTTTAATTCTAGTGTTTGGGAGGCAGAGGCAGGTGGATCTCTGAGTTCAAGGCCAGCCTGGTCTACAGATCGAGCTCCAGGCCAGCTGGGGCTATAGGGAGACCCTGTCTCAAAATAAAAAAATAAAAATAAAGGATTTGGCATGAGATCAAGGACAGCCTGGGCTACAGGGTAAATTCCAGGTCAGCCTAGGTTACAGGGTGAATGCCAGGACAGCCTGGGCTACAGGGTGAATGCCAGGTCAGCCTAGGCTACAGACAGGGTGAATGCCAGGACAGCCTGGGCTACAGGGTGAATGCCAGGACAGCCTGGACTACAGGGTTAATTCTAGGACAACCTGGGCTACAGGGTGAATGCCAGGACAGCCTGGGCTACACGGTGAATGCCAGGACAGCTTGGGCTACAGGGTGAATGCCGGGACAGCCTGGGCTACAGGGTGAATGCCAGATCAGCCTGGGCTACACGGTGAATGCCGGGACAGCCTGGGCTACAGGGTGAATGCCAGATCAGCCTGGGCTACAGGGTGAATGCCAGGACGGCCTGGGCTACAGGATGAATGCCGGGACAGCCTGGGCTACAGGGTGAATGCCAGGACAGCCTGGGCTACACGGTGAATGCCAGGACAGCTTGGGCTACAGGGTGAATGCCGGGACAGCCTGGGCTACAGGGTGAATGCCAGATCAGCCTGGGCTACACGGTGAATGCCGGGACAGCCTGGGCTACAGGGTGAATGCCAGATCAGCCTGGGCTACAGGGTGAATGCCAGGACGGCCTGGGCTACAGGATGAATGCCGGGACAGCCTGGGCTACAGGGTGAATGCCAGGACAGCCTGGGCTACAGGATGAATGCCGGGATAGCCTGGGCTACAGGGTGAATACCAGGTCAGCCTGGGCTACAGGGTGAATGCCGGGACAGCCTGGGCTACAGGGTGAATGCTGGGACGGCCTAGGCTACAGGGTGAATGCCAGGTCAGCCTGGGCTACAGGGTGAATACCAGGTCAGCCTGGGCTACAGGGTGAATGCCAGGACAGCCTGGGCTACAGGATGAATGCCAGGACAGCCTGGGCTACAGGGTGAAACCCTCCCTTAAGCTTTCCTGCCTCCCCCCCAAAAAAAGATGATTAAAATACTCTTACAATTTGAATATGTCCTTTCCAGATGCATTTCTGCTCTGGCTCTCCTTTGGAGTGGCAGCCTGACAGGCATAGGTCTCGCAGTGTGGGTGTGCTCATGAAAAGAAGTTGGGGCAGAGTTCCAGTGCTATGTCAGCACATTTACATTGCTGCTTTAGCTTTGTGTTTTTACAGTGACTTTTCCAAGTCTTCTCTGTCCTTCCTTGATCAGAGGACTTCCACTGTGATTTAGACAAAGCAGCTCTTTCATCATGTAATCCTTGCTACCCTTTTCTTTGGATAGTTTTTCTTCTGTCATATGCACACAAATTAACAGGTTTGTCCCAGTGTGAATTAAGATTGTTTCCCTTCCATGGTCTGTCTTATTTCTTTTGATAATGCTAGCGTTTTGAAAAGCTGCAGCTGACATTATGTATGTTGCCTCTTTTGTAACCCATAAGAAACAGAATGTAGACAATATTATTCCTATTTTCTAAATGAATAAAATGGATCTGTGTCATAATGTGCTCCAGTTATACAACTAGTAACTCACAAAGCAGAGATTCAAACCTAAGTTTCTGTTAATTTAGGGTCCGTGAATATTTTTCACCCAACTTTGTTGCTTTCTACGTCATTAAACTTACAGGCATATAAGTGGTAAAAATCTAAAATAATCTCATCTATGAAGCACTTTTCTACTAGAGACCCTGAAGGCACTGTAGTTATATGGTAGGGAGTTCCATGCAGGTCTACTGTTGATACAGAAACACAGCCCTCACTTCAAAGGGATAAGAGATAGTTTATTCTGGAGCCAAATATGGGAGACCATGGCCTGGAGCAGATTTAAGTTGCCCCAAATGCTGTGTTCCATTATTGAAGCAGTTTCATGAAGTTTTTATAGTAATAAAACAAAATCATAAATCAAGGCACTTTTTAAATATATTGGTAGAAACATTAAATTGGGTGGTTATAGCAAGGCAGAGACATGTCAGCCATAGACCTCAGATGCTATTTCATGACATTTGGTAGAATGTAAGGTTTTGTTGAGTTACTATATGCCAAAAAGGTTTTTCTCTATTAGTCATAGAATGAATGTTAGGTCGGACACAGAGGTGGGCAAGGAATGGCTATTTAGGGAGATGAAGACTGTCCAGGATAAATTGTAATTAGGCTCTGGACCCGCAGCATTCCAAACTCCATAGTCATTGAAGTTATAAACAGTTAATTACCCTACCAGAAGGTTCAGTTTGAAGATGCAGGGTTTGTTTTGCGCCCCCCTCCTGGGACTTCATCCACACTACTATAGTATCCTCTCTATTAGTGCTATGTCTGAATGTCTGTGTGCCCCTGGGATTCAAGTGTTGAAACATTACCAGTGTGATGCTGTTAGGAAGTCAGGCTATTGGATGGGGATCCGGTCATGAGAGTTCTCCCTTATGAGTGGGATTAATGCTCTGGTTAAAGAGGACATGAGTGCTGCCTTGGTTGTTCTACTACGTAAGGACCCAGGGATCCAGGACTGGGCCTTCCCCAGACACTGGCTCTGTGGACACCTTGTTCTTGGACTCTCTAACCTCTAGAACTGTGAGAAATATAGTTTCTGTTGTTTGTGAGCCACCATTTATCATGAGACTTTGTTGTAGCAGCCTGAATGGACCAGGACAATGGCATTACATATTTTGATAGTGCTATCATCAAGAAGGTAATGAATAGTGGGCCCGGGCTTTGTTTGTAAATGAATTGAGATCATAATTATAGTGAGGTCAGTAATCACAGGAATTGGTTATGTTTAACAATGATTGGTAGCTTAAAGTCAGCATACCACATACTATTTAGAAATGAAATTTGTTCTGCAGGCAGCAGAAATCTTTTGGTACATGAAGTACTTAAGTTTTAGTTGTTTGGTTCTTTTTATAAAACCTTTAAACTTTGTTAGCCTAAAGTGATTTAACCTTTTTTTTTTGTTTTTGATGTCCCAAAGTCATGATTGTAAATACAAAATTCTGTATTTTTCTCATCATATACATACCATTTAGAAGTATCGCTCAGTAACTACATAATGCACCCCAGCCCCAGTAGGCCTGTATGTTTCAGCTCTCCTTTTCTGCTGTGATACCCATTTCCACTGCTTCGTGCCTGTTACGTTTTCTTGTTCCAGTGGTCACCAAGTTTGTGGTGCTTAAAATAAGAACTACTGTGTAAGGACCTAGCGGCTCTTCTCTATATAAAGTGCTTGCACTTTAACCATGGGCTTCAACATGTGTTGTGACAGCTCCTCAGCTGCCTCTGCTCAGCTCTCATTGGCTTCTGGGAATACTTGATGTCACCAGATAACTAACTTCCTGATAAGTGAAGTGTAGCAGGCTTAGGGTTTTGCTTCTGTTCACTGCTGTTCACTGATGCCCTTATAGGGATTGTCATATCTCAGAACAGTGTCTGTTGAACCAGTCAAGGTGCTGAGTGTCTGAGACATGGACGTTTTTCATGGTAGACGCTTTTAACACCTCCAGTAGGAGCAGTAGGGAAAATAAGATGGGATTATTGGATCTCAGATTCTACATGAAGTGGTATCAGTTCTTATAGTGAATTTTTAAGAAAATGATGAAATTCCTTAAAATTGTTAGGTTCAAAGAATTGCTTTATGATATTGATTAGTATGGTTGCTTTGGAATACACCTGTGTTTTAAAATAAATTGGGAGTGGTGTAATTTTTATTGATTGATTCAGCAAACTTTGAGTGTGTGGCTATGATGAGCCACCTCACTGTCATTAATGCTAATGAAATACAGATTAAAAACAGCCTCTGCACACTGCTCCCCAAATTGATTCAATATGGGGCACAGAGAATAAAATAGTATCTATAGTGCTGTGTGAATTCTTTTTGCTGCCTTGTGCAGGAATGAAGATGAGGTGTCAGTGGCTCTATTACTTGTGTTAGGGAGGCTTCTGCAGAGGAGCAGCCTACTGAGTGATGAAGGATGAGTAGAGCAAGAGGGTTGCCAGGTGTGAGAGCGGCCCTGTCTCCTAGAAACCCAGGGTTTGTAGGCAGCCTAAGCTAAGGAGGTGATGTGAGAGAGGTGGATCTGGGTTTTCAAAAATGAATATATATATATATGATATATATATGTTATATATAGTGTGATGGTATGTGTTGTCTGTTGTGTGTGTGTGTGTGTGTGTGTGTATAAATGGTATGGCTTTATTTTGAAAGAGGCAAATAGCCATTGATATGTTTTAACAGGTTACATAAATTACATTTGTGTTTTAGTAAGATCATTCTGGCAGAGGTGTGGAATGTATCCTGGAAGAACGATGCTAGAGTTGAATTATTAAGGATGCTATTAGGAAGGAATGATGGCAGTGTGAATGAAGCCTGAGGGTCAGGGAAGTGGAAAGTTCTCAGCAAGCTAGGGGAAAGAAGAAGCAGATCTCACTGACTGAGTAGTTATAGAAGAAACAGGAGGGTTCTGAAATGTATTCTACTTCATGTGTGACTTGGGAGGTAGGTAGTGAGTTGGGTTGTATTGGAGAGGTGGAGCATGGTGTGTGTGTGTGTGTGTGTGTGTGTGTGTGTGTTGACATTTTTCCTGTTTGCTCACATTAAGATCTATTTAAATTTTCTCATTCTCATTTTTGGTCACTGTACTTCTGATTAGTTATCAGGCAAGGAACCTCTCTCTCTGTACCAGAATACAAAATTCCTGTGGTTCAACCTTGCTTATTGCTTTACCAAAGAACCAAATTCTCCAAATTTTCATTTCATTAAGTCATATGTTCATCTTTATTTTTCAGGAATTACAAGAATTTCTGTAAAATATTTCAGCTCAATGTGTAAGCGAAGTTCTTTCATTTATTAATGTGTAAATGAGGGTTGTGTCTTTTAAAGCATTATCTCTATGCTGGCATCTCTATCATAACACACATGATTGACAGCTCTGAAAATCGAAGAGTTTCAAAACAAGCGTGATTGGCAGCTCTAAGGTAACTTGCACGTGCCCTGAATGTTATTTGTACTTTTGTTTGACACTGAGGTGGAATAAACAAGCTAATTTCACAGTCTTTGTTTCTATTTCAAGTTGTGAGATATATAGGGTCAAATAGAGAGTGGAATATATATTGAATGTTTCAAAAACTCAAATTTTCAAAATGTATGATTTGCCAAAGAGAAAATAAGAATTTGAATTGAGTCTTTTTCTTCTATAAGGGATGAAACACAGCATAAAGTATGTATATTTTTATATGGATTGGTGATTTAGATTGCATCCTGTCAGCTTTTCTTTATTAGATCTCTGATAGTTGAAAGGTAAAGGAGCATCTTTTATTTAACTTTTAAATTAGAAAACATTAAGGACATGTTCAAATATGAATTATATATCCATATGAGACCAAATTATAAAATATGATCTTAGAAATATCCCAGGTTGTTGACAAATGTAATTCAGACTGAAGAGTATTAGAAGTTTCACTTTCTTTTATGTTGGGATACTTGTCCTAGGAAACGTATGGATTTTGGATTTTGCTCCACTGGACTGATTGATATGGATTCTGTTTTGATTGATAGAATTAATTTGCCTTGTAGTTAAGTCACCTGTGCTCAGCTCTGTCAGCGGAGATGGTCAAAATTTAAATGTTTAGTGAATCTTAACTTAAGCCTTCCTAGTACTGCACAGGTCAAAATGAATCTGGGAACTGCTTCAGTGGATGCTTGTTAGGGAAGGCAGGCCTTGAAGTGGCATTCCTGTCACAGAGGGATGGGGAGGGGAAAGTCAGGGCCCCACCCCTGCAGTCAGTTCACACTGCAGTTGTCAGGGAAGGCAGGCCTTGAAGTGGCATTCCCGTCACAGAGGGATGGGGAGGGGAAAGTCAGGGCCACACCCCTGCAGTCAGTTCACACTGCAGTTGTCAGGGAAGGCAGGCCTTGAAGTGGCATTCCCGTCACAGAGGGATGGGGAGGGGAATATCAGGGCCGCACCCCTGCAGTCAGTTCACACTGCAGTTCTGTTGACCCAAGTGGGGTTTTAAAAATTAAAGGCTGTTTTAGTAGATCTGAGTTCTGCTTCAGTGTGTAGACTTATGTATTCATTTACATTGCTACTTGATAATCGAGAGACTCTGAGACCAGCATTATTGTAACAAAAATAGTATCTCCCATTTGCCGGACAGTCTTTGTGCATTTTGTGAAAAGGCTTACATGCATTATTTTCTCAACTATTTTGTCATTCTAGTAGAGGTACTGTTAGGAACCTTGTTAAAAACTACTAAAGAAACTAAGTTGACATATTTTAAGTACCTAAGCCAAAGACTTTTTTTTCTCAGCAAATATTTATTGCATACCTTAACTACAATGTGCTGAATATAATTAGAAAAACTGTATGATATATTCAGGAGAAAAGATCTATATAGCACAGCAAAAGCAGAGAGGACTTCATGAACAGATGCCTAACGTGAATGAGGTGGTCAAACATAGAGGTATTCACAGGAAAAGCTAGGAAAAGAAAGTTAAGAGTCGTTTCATAAGGGAAAAAAATAAGTGCCTTCCCCAAACATGGAACTTTACTGAGAATCTGAAAAGTGTTGTTGGGAAGTAGAAATGAAAGAATATTTCTGGGGAAGTGACATGAGCCATGGCAGAGAATTGAGAATGCACGTGATGTGATCATTGGTGTCGGTGTAACAGATTACTCTAAAATGTAGTGACTTAGAATAGTAAATATTTATGTAGTCTCAGTTAATTGGTGTGTTCTAGGATTCAAGGAGTGCCTTAGCTGGATGGTTTGGACTGAAGGTCCCTCATGAAGTTCATTTGAGGTATCGGCCAGAACACGTCACTGTAAGGTCTGCGTGGGAATGGAGCACTTGCTACCAAGGTGGCTCCGTCATTTGCTTGGCATGTTAGTGCTGCTCGTTACATTCCAAAAAACACCTGAGCTAGTCCACTTACAAGGAGGAAAGGTCAACTTTGGCTTATGGTTTCTTTAGTCCATGATCTATTTTCTCTGTTGTTTGGGGGTCTTTGACAAGGCAGAACAGCATGGTGGGGAGCCCACAGTAGGGAGCACACAGTGGGGAGCACACAGTGGGGAACATACAGTGGAGCAAAGCTGCTCACCTTATGGCAGTTGGGGAGCAGAGACAGGGAAGAGCTAGGTCCGGCATCTCCTACAAGGCACACCCAATGAAATGACCTCCTTCCTGTGTGGCAGGCCTTGCTCACTGAGCCATCTCCACAGCTCCTATTAGAACTATATAAAAACAGTAAACTACCTGATAAGGATTGAAGAGAATGGAGACATTTTCCGCCTTTGTTGTGTTTTTCATGTTGAAGTTGGTTTATCACTAGTCTTAGTATTACTGCACATCACTTAACCCTAGGTTTTAAAATATATTTCCAAAATACGTTTAATTTTACCTGCTATGATTCTGGCCATCTAGATCTTTGTCTCGTTGCTTGTGTGTATGCTGAGTAATAGGGATAGTCCAGGAGAAACCCAGGAATCCCCAAAGTTGTAGTCTGGTCTTCATATGCATACATCCACCCCCAATAATAATAATAATAATAATAATAATAATAATAAAATACATTCTTTTAAATCTTTGGTTCACTTCTAGCATTCCTTCCTATTTTACATTTTCCTTCTTGGAGGGTTTGTCCCTTGTTGCTGCCTCAGCTGATAACCTTATCTCCTTTCCTGAAATCAAGTTCTTATGTCAGTTTCTTTAGAGTTTTTATTTTGTTTTGTTTTTGTCTTGTTTTGGGACAGGGTCTCCTAGTAGAGAGATCCAGGCTGGCCTTGATCTCACAGAGATCTGCCAGCCTTTGCCTTTTCAGTGCTGGGATTAAAGGCATGTGCCACTGCACCCAGCTCTTACGTTAGTTTAGACTATATGAACTTACCTTATTATAAGTAAAAAATAGTTGAGTATTTGAAATTTCATATGATTCAATCCATTGTCATTTCCCTGGTCATTCTTCCACTTTTCATTTATATTCTTCTAGGAAGTGCTTTATAAAATTATAGAATGTAAATGTGATAGGGAGAAGATCTGCAAAGATCTTAAAAAGGTCCAGGTATTGAAGGCTGGGGTTTGGGCTATGGGAGCTGGTTGAGCCTTAAGGAGGCAGGGCCTCATGATAGGAAGTGAGGTCCTAGAATACATACGCACCCTTGAAGCTGGTAGAGGGAGGCCTTCATTGCATGCTCCTCTCTTAACAATATGATCCGTCACTACTGAGCCAACCCATGAACTGGAGCATCTGAGACTGTGAGCCAAAATAAGCTTTTTCTTCTTTTAAAGTTGATTACCACAAGTATTCATTACAGTGATGGAAAGCTGACCAACAAAAGTAGTTTGAGATGTGCAAAGGAGACAAGCAAGGCAAGTGCCAGGAAGAACATGGGAGTGGAGGGCTCACAGCATGTCTGTGTGTCCACCCGAAATGTCCGTGTGTCCAGGAAGAACATGGGAGTGGAGGGCACACTTCATGTCTGTGTGTCCACCGAAATGTCCATGTGTCCAGGAAGAACATAGGAGTGGAGGGCATACTGCATGTCTATATGTCCACTGGAAATGTCCGTGTGTCCAGGAATCTGAACCCTAGGTCAGTTTATGTGTTTTTAATTTATTTATTTTTATATTTTGTGTATGAGCATTCTGCTTGCATATATCTTGTGGAGACCAGAAGAAGGTATCAGATTCCCTGGAACTGGAGTTACAGACAGTTGTTGTTAGCTGCCATGTGGATGCTGGGAACCAAACCCAGATCCTCTACAAAAGCGACTAGGGCTCTTAATCACTAAGCTGTCTCTCCATCAACACCCCCACCACCCTGCCGTCCTCAGTTTAGCCAACAGAATCTTCCAAAAGAGGATGTCAGATGCTACTCAGTGGTGAAGCACATGGCTTTGGTCCTCAGAAGCAGCAAAGCAATAATAATAAAAAGGAGTCATTCAGGGGCTGGAGAGATAGCCTAGCGGTTAAGAGCGCCGACCGCTCTTACAGAGGACGCCGGTTCGATCCCCAGCACCCACATGGCGGCTAAGAACCGTCTGAAACTCCAATTCCAGGAGAACTCCAGTTCCAGGGGAATCCGATACCCTCTTCTGACCTCCGCGGCGTTGCACGACACGGGTGCACAAAACTTGCATGCAGACAGTACATTCATACACATACAGAAATAAATAAAATTAATAAAAAAAAAAAAAATTTAAAAAAAAAAGGAGTCATTCTAGAAGCTTGGTTTTGATGCTTTCCTGTTTTCAAAACCACCACATGTTAGCAATAGAAAGCACTTGATATACGTCTAAATACCTCCATTTGTGTATACCTTTTCTTTCATTTTGGTAAGAGGAATGATTCAGGTTCAACATAGTCTAGTACTTGAAAATATACTTTGTTCTTAGCTTGTTCTAATTTTTAAAAGGGAATATATAATATGGTTAGGTTTCTTTTAAAGTTTTAATTCAGAACCTTAATTTTAGACTTAAAATAGAATACTTTGTGTTCCTTTTTAAAATGCAAATTGAGTATTAAGTAGGTATAATTAGATCCTTAATTTGTACTGATTGAGCATATTATAATGTTCATGTGGATTTTATATTGCCTCAGTCATTTTGAATTTATTAAGTAAACAAATCTTTAATATATTTTCCTTGAAAGCAGTTTTTTTTTGTATAGTGTGTTCTTATGAAAATGGTGATATCAATTCTTCATTATGATTAATAATGGGGAAACTTCTTCAAAATGGAATATGGTTTCTAAATTATATTGCTATAAATGTATATATATTGGAACTCAGCATTTTTACTTGGGTTGACCTGGCCTCAGAACTTCTATTATGTTGTTCAAAGACCTTAATGTAAGACTTGAAACTGCTAGGGAGGGGAGGGAGTTCACGCCGGAAGCACAGGCAAGGGCTTTCTGCTCAGGAGTGCAGTAAGCCAGCAGGTAATAGAAGGAAGGTACAGCAGGATTGCATGAAGTGAAAATGTGAAGGAAGCAGGCAGTAGAGTGAAGAGACAGCCTACAGAATGAAAGGAATCTTTGTCAGCTGTTCATCTGATGGGGGATGAATATCCAGATATAACTAACTTAAAAATTAAGCAAATCAATCAAGCAATCTAGTCAGTAAATGGGCAAATTAATTGAACTCATAGTTCTCAGGAAAAAAGAAAACATACAAATGGCCAATAAATATCTGAAAAAAGTGTTCAGCATTCTTAGCTATCAGGGAAATGCAAATCAAAAGTACATTGATCAGAATGGGTATCACCAAATAAAGCATCAGTAAACATGTGCAGGATGCAGGGGAAGAGGAACCTACCTATGCACTGCCGATGGGAGTGTAAACTGTGGTAACCACAATGGAAATAAAAATGGAGGTGTCTCAGAAAACTAGGACATGACCCAGCTGAACTTCCCGGTGTATACTGAATGTCGGCGCACAGCAGGGAGAGGAGCTCGTCCATGTTTGTGGCAGCATTGTTCTGAGTAGCCAGGGTATGGAATCGGCCTAGATACACATCAGCAAAGTAATGCACAAAGAAAATACGGTATATAGAAATGAGAAATGTAAAGAGGAATGAAATCATCATTTTTAGGAAAGAGAATCGAATTGGAGATCATCATAGAAAGCTGAATAAGCCAGACTCAGAAAGACATATAGGAGTTTTCTCCTCCATGTGGAGTCTAGACTTGAGCAGGGAGTAGAGACAGAACTGTTTAGGGAGAGGAAAGGACCAGTGGGAGGTGGAGCAGAGACAGTGGCCAGGAAGTGTGAGTGGGACCAAGGTGCATGACGGTCCTGCCGAGAATGCCGCAGTGAAATTCATTATTTTGTAAAATAAATTTGAAAAGCAACCCTCTTGACTGAAGTAAAACCGAGCTCTTGCCTGGCGTTCAGGAGGTCCAGGGTTCATTTCCCCAGTTCCACCCTGCCCCAAGGAAAACCAGCTATTTTGTTCAACATCCACTTTTGCTCTGGCCTTCACACGCCCTTCTCTTTTTTACTAGAAGGATAATATGTCATCAATTTTGAAAAGTACCAGCTAAATTTAAACACTTTAAATCTCAAATATATCTCAGAAACTAACTAGCTTTTCCTAATTGTAATTGCAAATGTTTTATCCTGTTTTCCTGAATGTAATTTATTTAGGCACTGTAATTCTGAATATAACTTATTTTTGTGAATACTGTGTCTTCAACATAAATTATTTATTTCTTTGTCTGCTTTGTTTCACTGAGCTTTCATCTTCAAGTTTGAAGGAAAAAGAAAATATGCCCAGAGCAAAGCTTAGTATGTATGTGACAGAGCTTTATATGGGTCACTAATGTTGGTAGGGATGATGGTGTAAATGACGGCTACCAATACCAGCAACTTCTGATTTTTCAGAACTGTTAGAAATTTCTCTTCCAGGGCCTGGAAAAATGGCTCAGTAGTTAAGAGCACTGTCTACTCTTGCAGAGGATGCAGGTTTGGTTCCTAGCACCCACATGGTGGCTCCATAACTCCATAACTCCAGTTTCAGGGGATTTGACACCCTTTTCTGGCCTTTGCAAGCATCATACAACATGGGTGCACTTACATACGTGCTACATATGTGCAGGCAATATATTTATACACATAAAATAAAAATAATGAAAAAAAGAAATAACTAAAAAAAGAAATTCCTCTTCCAAAAAAGTATCAAAAAACTTTTATTAGAAAGTAAATAAATCTATCTTCCATCTTATATAAGCTGTATAAATTCAACATGAATATTCATTACTCATTTTTGGGGAAAGGTATTAGGGATGAACCCATAGCTTCACATGCTCAGTCTGTGCTCTGCTAGTGAGCTACACCCATAGTTACATCGTCTACTCTTGCTAGGTGGGGGTTCACAAAATCATTTAGCTAACAGTAGGGTATTCCAACTGTTGTTTGGAATATACTGTTCTTTTTCTTTGGTGCTATAAATTGGAAAAATTATTTTTGGAGAAGAGGCTTGAATATTCTGTTTCAGTAAAGAAATGAGAACCTTCCCAAATTTTAGGAAGGAATATAAAATTAATTCTGATTAAATGCTAATTTGCCATTTTTCCAGAATTGAGAACTCAAAAGTTTTCTGCCAGTTCTCGACTTCATGGTTTTCTACATTATAGTAATCATTTCAGACAACAATATTTGGCTAATTACCCTTTACTGTGTTTAGTCACTTTTCTAAGCATCAAAGTGCAGCTCATTGGTCCCAATGTAAAGATACCTAGATTTGAATCCCACTCAGTGGTAGAGAAGTTTCTTTTTATAATTTTTTTTTTCAATATCAATTGTGTGACCTTGAGCAAGTTGCTTCTTGGAGCCTCAATTGTCTCATCTTTAAAAGTGAATGAGATGGCAGTAAATGGTTGGTGTGAGAATTGAGGTCATTGCTGCAGCAGCTGGCTTGATGGAATGTTTTCTTCGTGTCAGACAGATGTTAGCAATTATAGTCCTGTCTTAACAACCATGCCACCTCTTGTAGATGAGGAAACTGAGCCTCAGTAAACGTGACTTTCCAAATCAGCAAATACCAGAGATCTTGACTACTTGTGTCTTAACCATGCAGAAACTGAGTTTTCTTGGCTTATAAGTTGTCACAGTAGCTTGAACTCAGTTCTTTATGCTCCAACACCAGCACCAGTTTGGGATCATGATCAGGAGTGTAGCAAGGCTGCTGAGACTGGGGGTGACACATCAGCCTTTAAGGAAAGTAAGAGAAAGCCAGGAGCAGCAAGGTTACTCCTTTCAGTAGGGAAATGAAACTGTTAGAAACAAGTTGAGGACATGTGTTTGTGTTTTATTGATCAGACCTATATGACATGTCTGGCATAACCCCTCTCTAGCTATACAGTGAAGGCAGTGAAAAGCAGCATTGAACTTATTTTTTAAAGATGTATTTATTGTAGTATGCCTTTAATATCGGCCCTCAGGAGGCAGAGGCAGGTGGATCTCTGTGAGTTCAAGGCCAGCCTGGTCTACATAGTGAGTTCCAGGCCAGCTGGGGCTAAAGGGAGACCCCATCTCAAAAAGAAATAAAATAAAATAAAGTCAAGACAAGAAGCCAAGTCAAGTCAAGTCAAGTCAAGTTAAATCAAATCAAATCAAATCCCACACCAGATACATTGCTAATGAACATTATCCAACATTTGCATAGGTACAGTTTTTCTTAAAATTTTGTTTTGCATAGTAAAAATTATTTACCTTTTAGACTGAATTTTGAAAGTGTTGGTTTTGTTCCTCTTTGTCTCCAAGTTAAAGTATAAAACAAAATCAAAAGTTTTACATTTACATCTCATAAATGACTTCAGGGACTTTCTTTTTTTCCTCTCCTTTTTTTGTTTCTTCTTGCAGTGTTGAGTAATGAGCTCAGGCCCTTGCTTATGTCAGGCAAGCTCTCTACCACTGAGCTAGATACACAAATTCATTAGAAAATTTCTGATAACATTTTCTTAAACTTTGTATAGTTTATGATAAAACTTTGTATAGTGTTATGATAAAATCATAACATGTTTAAAATACTAAATTTTGCCTCTTTTCATGCTATTATGTCTTAAATTTATATTATATAAGTTTGTTCTATGTTTATTTCCTAAGGAATGGTTACCCATTAATTTCATTTTCTAGAAAAAAATTAAAATGTCATAATTCTTGGAAATTGCATATTTATTTATTTTTCTTTTTACTGAGAGATGAGGGTGGAGGGAGAATGGGGTGAAATTCAGCCCATGATCCAAATGCTTTAGTTTATTTAAAAATCTTAGTTTATTCTTCTATTGTTTATTATTTAAAGTAAATTATATTGAATTTTGTAGAGGAGAAAGAATAAATACAATAATTTTCTAAGTTAAGCAACATTATCAGTGTTTTTAGGCTAAAAGATTGAGAAATAGAGAAATTATTTATTTCGTTTATTTAAATCTAATAAACTATGTTTTGATAGAGCTTGTGTTGAAGCTGGTCTGATTTCTATGGATCCGAGCAGTCTGTCTGGTTAGGACAGATTCCTGGCTTTCTGGTTCTTTTTCTTTTTAAAGACAGGGTCTCCCTGGAACTCCAGTTGTCCTGGAACTCTCAGGTAGACTGGGCTGGCCTCTCCATCCTCCCACCTTTGCCTCCCAAGTGCTGGGATTAACGCTGTGCACTGCCATATCTAGCTCTAGTTCTTTTAAAACATTTATGTTTTATGTGTATTAGAAACAAACATACCTCTAAATATGACATTCAAGAAGAATTTAACTCCTTTGGGCACATTTATCATTTATAAAAGAATTCAGCATTAAGTAACACTGATGCTTAGGCAACATGCTTCCATTTCACCAAGTCACTTTATCAGCCATGTTGTCAAGCCCTGTCGAGTTGGACTGAGCTGCATCTTTCAGTTCTAAACTGTAAGGATTTAATCACTGGACTGTACCTATCTTGTCCTTTCTGGTCTGAGTTTCAGAGAACTGGGTGTCTTTTTAACTAGTTACACCTCAGTGTTATCTATCTCCATTTCTGCCTATATGGTTCCATTTTCAAGTTATTTATTTGCTTATTTATTTATTTATTTATTTATTTATTTATTTATTTATTTATGTCTTTTTGAGACAGAGTCTCCCTGTAGCCCCAGCTGTCCTGGAACTCACTACGTAGTCCAGGGTGACCTTGAACTCACTTGCCACCATGCCGGGGAAGTTTGTTCTTTTTTTAATTGCACAGTTAATGTCACTATAACATTAAAGCTAATATTACTCAGTGAACAAGCCACATTTGTAAAATTATTTTTACTTAGTATTTCTGTTATCAGTTTTTCTTTTTCTGTTTCAGCTTTTTAAAATAATGCATTTTCGCTGGGTGTGGTGGTACATGCCTTTAATCCCAGCACTTGGGAGGCAGAGCAGGCAGATCTCTGTGACTTCAAGGCCAGCCTGGTCTACATAAAGAGTTCCAGGACAGCTGGGATTACTGGGAAACCCTGTCTCTAAAAGACCAAATAATAATAATAATAATAATAATAATAATAATGCATTTTCATAAAAAAAATCTGTGGGGAATTTCCCTCCAGTCATTTTGGTACATTTTTTCCAGGTTTTTCAGCTAGACACAGATGTTGGTTTTACTTGTGTGTGGTTTCAACTGTACTTTTTGTCATTTTAAAATTGAGTTTCTCACTTCATATTATAATATGGCATCATCTTACTGTGAAGCAGCAGTTATCATTAGATGTATTCAAATTTCTTCAGGCATGCATGTTTATTAAGTCTGTGTATTTTTATTTTTTTTTCCTCTTACAAAATCCACGAACACATTTGGGGATAAGATTTATTAGACCAAATGGAACAACTAGTTTCAGGGATACTAATATTTTTCAGGCTTATATAAACAAATTGAATATTTTATGTATTTATTATTACAGTCTTACTGTTTTTATTTATAAGTTACCTATTTTTTTGTTTAGCTTATTTATCTGCTAGGGTTGTAGTGTCCTCCAGATCTTTGCACATAAGATCTTGAGATCATAAATGTGTTTATCCTCATGTTTAAGAAATATAACATGTTTTTGTGCTGGAGAGATGGTTCAGTGGTTCAGAGCACTGGCTTGCTCTTGCAGAGGACCTAGATTTGGTTCCAAGCACCCAAACAGTGGCTAATATCCATCCGTAACTCCAGTTCCATAGGGTCCAGTGCCCTCTTCTGGCCTCCACAGGTATTGCACAATGTTGGTGCACTTGCACACATGCAGGCAAAACACTCTACACATAAAGATAAATTACATCCAGCTCGTGGATTGAGCAACTACTGGGGTTTCAGCCTCTTCAGGGTAGAGACTGTCATGTTGGACTACCCAGGCTGTATCACAGACACCAGTATAGGAAGATCAAGACAGGACGCGGTACTTACTGGACCTTATTTGGTGACCATGGGAAGGGAAGACCCCAGTCTGGAGCACAAGGGCAGGACTGATGGTTGTTTGGGCTTGCCAAGGAGGAGCCTTCAAACACTTCTTAAGGAAAACATGACATCATTCAGCCTAATAAAGAAAAAAAGCAATAATAATAAAAATCATAAGCTAAAGATGTTAAAACCTATGACATCATAATATTGATAGATGTGTAGCATGTATATATGAATGTTTTGGAGTGATGCAGATTGGAAGGAAGAACAACAACAACAACAACAAAAGACTGGGTTAAAGAACTTACTGAAATGATGAACTTCTGCCCGAAACAGTAAACTTTTGCATTGAAAATTTTAAGAGACTGAGAAAAAGATGAAAAACATGTTTGGCAGAATGTATGAGTTCTGGTGGGGTGAGGGGGCAAGGAAGGGGGCACGGATCTAGATTTGATTGGGAATTTTGTATGAAATGCACAAAGCTTCACTAAAAATTGGCTTTGAAAAAAATAAAGATAAATTTAAAGAAGAAATTTAACATTTTTTTTACAAAAGTAATTCAAGCAGTTGCAAAATGTAAATTCATTTCAAGTACAATAGCATCCAAAATGTATATCTTGTTCTTAAACAAAAATAAAGATCAACTAGTGAAAATGTTTTTTTATATGTGTCAAAAAAGATTTTTAGCAAAAATAATATTTTTCACTTTTGTTTTATAACCAATTTTCCTTTAGGGTCATGTAAGTAAAATTGTTAAAAACTATATAGGATTTCCTTAATTTAATAGTCTTCCACTTTCCTTAATTTAACTAGTCTTCCACTAGTGTGTGTGTGTGTATGTGTGTGTGTGTGTGTGTGTGTGTGTGTATGTTTTCAATTTTCATTGTCCTTTTACACAACACCAGTGGTAGTTTTGTATCTAAATCTTACTATGATTATCCAAGTATGTGTCTGGGATAAAGCCTTGAGAAAGGGCATGTGGTGGGCCTGTCAAAGGGAAAAGTGTATCTGTACTAAAACGATCAGGCGTTTTCTCATCACCATTCCACAGACAGCACAGAAGAACAGCGTGCTCATAGCATCCACATGGTGTTAGGAACTGCAGCACATCCAGAGGAGATGTAAAGTATACAGAAGAGTGGCACAGGCTAGGTGCTGATGCTGTCCTAGTCTATAAACAGGATCTGCAGATTTTGGTGTCTGCAGGATCTTCCCCCTCTGTTCCTACCATCACTTTCTCTTTGGCAACTTACCTTCTTGCTTATGTTTCCCAAATTCTGGGCTCTTCTTGAGAAACACGCAGTGATTAGTGATCCTTGGCCAAGTTTTCCTTTTGTCTTCCCTGCATTTATTCACTTAGTCATTGGCATTGCTCTGTCACAGTTTTCCTATATAAGAAGCACACCAAGTCAATAGAAATGAGACCCATTCTCTACCACAGTATGTATTTAGTTTTCTACATAGTTCACAGAATTATTCTTCAAGTTATTTACCATAAACCCATTTGCACAATAACTATTATCTTTACGTTTAATGGTTGTAAAAGCTGTTTTTTTAAATGTCCCAAACCTATATATTGTATTTACTTTCTCCTGTTGAATATCAAATACTTTTATAACCTACAATAAGCTTTTCCTGTTTTAATGGCTAAAGCTATACAGTATTGCCGTTTCATATTTTTAGATTTTATAAAATTTGTGAACATATATGGCTCATATTTAATATTTTGGTATGATTTAAGAAATAAAGGACTCAGGTGTGGTGATATATGCCTTTAATCCCAGTACTTGAGAGGCAGAGGCAGACAGATCTCTGTGAGTTCAAGTCCAGCCTGGTCTCCATAGCGAGTTCCAGGCCAGCTCTGGCTATAGTGAGTCCCTTTCTCAAAAAGACCAGGAAAAAAGGAGATATTTATTATATCATAACCCCTTTAAAAATAGTAATTTAGGGGCTGGAGAGATGGCTCAGCGGTTATGAGCACCAGCTGCTCTTGCAGAGTACCTGGGTTCAATTTCCAGCACCCACATGGTGGCCAACAACTGTCTATAATTCCAGTTCCAGGGGATCTGATGCTCTCTTCTGACTCCATGGACATTGCATGACATAAGTGCACTATACCCATGCAGGTAATATTCTCATATACATAAAAATAATAAATGTTTTTTTAAAAAATAGTAATTTAAAGCTATCTTCTCTAAAATCTGAATCTGAGTTTCAGGTGTGTGTGTGTGTGTGTGTGTGTGTGTGTGTGTGTGTATGTCTACGTGTAAACATGTTTATCAACAATTAAGCAGAAATTAATCTTTATTCATATGTTATTTTAAAAGCAAGGACTTTTAGGTAGGTGGGCATATAGAATGATGTAACCAGTTCAGAAAAACCACTTCAGCTAGCTGTCCTTTAAATGGTTAGAATTACCATATGGCCCAAGTACTCTGCTTCTAAGTGGGTATGTATATACATACTCAAGAGTGAGAACGTCCTGTGTCTACTCAAAAACCTTTACACAAATGTTCATGGTAGTAATATTCAGGATAGCAAAATGTGGAAAGATGGGGCTGGAGAGATGGCCTAGTGGTTAAGAGCTCCAACTACTCTTGCAGAGGACCTGGGTTCAATCCCCAGCACCCATATGGCGGCTGAGAACTGTCTTCAACTCCAGTTCCAGGGGAATCCGACACTCTCTTCTGACCTCCACTGCATTGCATGACATGGGTGCACAAACTTACATGCAGACAGTACATTCATACACATAAAAATAAATAAAATTTTAAAAAGTGGAAAGAGTCCACATGTTTAACAGTGAATGGATAAAGAAAATATGGTGTGTCCACACAAGGAATATTATGTAGCCATAATAGGTAATAAAGTTACTGAGTTATGGTATAACATGGCTTAATCTCAATAACTTCAGTTTTTAAATGGAAGAAGCTATATATAAAAGACTATATATTATATTATTCCATTTATATGAAGTGTCTAGAGTACGGCAAGTAGGTAGATTAGATTAGTGGTACTCTAGAGATGAGAAGCTAGAGACGGGAATGGGGAACGATGGCTGAAGGATATTGAGTTTCTTTGGGATAGTGATCTGAATGTTAAAAATTGATTAATGCACAACTGTTTTTAGTGAATATGCTAAAAGCCATTAAGCCATTATTTAAGCTGGTGAATTTGTTGGCTTCTGAATTATGTTTCAATTAAATAAACTTCTGGGAGGTTAAAGACGAGGGAAATATGGAAAAAGGAGGAGGGACGGGAGTTAAGTGCCATGCTTGGAGATGGCATAATGAAGCCCTTACGTTGTATGTTTCAAATATGCTACTAGAAAAGCCTTTCCTCACAAAGCATTAGGGAGTTGAGATTCAGTTCACTGTTACTTTGTGAACTTCTCAAGTTGCACACTGTTCTGGGTCCTCAGTCCCTTGTTGTCTGATTAATCTTTATGTCTTCCTGACTCTAAAATCTAGGATTTTACTTTTGAGGGAAATAATCTGATTATAGCCATCAGCAGATATGTGTGTGGAAACACGGAGCGCTCTGATTTTGATGGTTTCCCACACTGCAGGCGAGCTGGTTTGGGGGGACTGATCCTGTTACCCTCCTGCTCCTTTTCGTGGCTTCTTAAGGAAGATCCATTGTTTGTTTATATTAAAGGCAGCATTTTCCCAAAGTTACTGTCTACAGTGCAGTTTACCTCATTTCTTAGCCCAAACAATACATGTGGTGCCACTGAGTCTACCGGCAAACAGCTCTAGCTGTTCCTTTATAAAGCATGCTTAAGAGTAGCCCTTGTCACTGCCATGCTAGTTAGAGCATCTCGGCAAATAACCGCAGACTTTATTTATAGCAATGTGTGTTTTGGATTTATAACATTTTATCTCTTAGAGACACAGTGTATTATTTGGTTGGTTACTTTATAATTGTGGTAGTTTCATGCCACCCACTGTAGGTTGTTCTGCAGTGGTTATTCTAACCACAAATTAAGGAGTTATTTTTCTGTGGTTCAGTAATACACAGGGATTATATTGCAAGAGTTGCTGGAACCCAAGTTCTATAAACAATTTTTTAGAAGGATTTTTTGTCAGACTAGATTGCTGGTACTGAAAACATTTGAGACCAGAATTTAAATGAGCAGAACATGACTTGTCAATTATATTCCATTTATTTTACATTGCAAAGAAGTTTCCCATAGGGGATACACTAAGTGCCCTCTGAGTAGCTGGCGTTTGGCAGCAGCCTCCTTAGTAGGATGGAATTCCTGTCTCCACAGCAGTAATTGCTTATTCTTTTTTTTTTTTTTTATTCTTGTATGTGTATAGATGTACTGTCTGCATGTAAGTTTGCACACCCATGTCATACAATGCCATGGAGGTCAGAAGAGGGCGACGGATTCCGCTGGAACTGTAGTTAAAGAAGGTTCTCAGACAGCTTGTAGGTGCTGGGGATCGAACCCAGGTCCTCTGCAAGAGCAGTCGGCGCTCTTAACCACTAGGCCATCTCCAGCCCCAGGAATTGCTTATTCTTTCTGGATCTACTTGAGTACAATGAAAGCATCTTATCTAGGAAAATATATACATGTAGATATGTACCCATCAGCCTTTAAACATCCCTATGTGGTTAAAACCTTGTTCTGGAAGTCTGATGATGCAGAGGTAAGACAGATTTTTATCATCCTGTGTTGCTAATATTGATAATTTGCAAAAAGTCATATGCTCTTATGGCAGTAAGTAGGTGAGCAGACTGTTGCTGAACTTGCTGGAATACAGAGGTTGCTCTTGTGATGAACAGCAGGAGTGGATCCCATCTGAGTTTGCCCACTACTGGTTGGTAGATGTTTATTGAAAGAATGAAAGAATGGCTCTAGGGAGAAGTGTGTTCTGTAGAGGAACTGACTCTTGGTTTTGTTCATTTGTTTTGAAGCAGGCTTTTTTATTTTATTTTATTTTATTTTATTTTATTTTATTTTATTTTGTTTTATTTTATTTTATTTATTTTATGTGTATGAATTTAGTGTTTGCATGTAGGTTTGTGCACCCATGTCATGCAATGCCGCAGAGGTCAGAAGAGGCCATCCGATTCCCCTGGAACTGGAGTTCTCCTGGTTGGAGTTACAGACGGTTCTCAGCCGCCATGTGGGTGCTGGGGATCGAACCCAGGTCCTCTGCAAGAGCAGTCAGCACTCTTAACCACTAGGCCATCTCTCCAGCCCCTGAAGTACGCTTTTAACTTCAAGCCCAGGATGGCCTCAACTGTTCAATCTTCCAGTGTTAGCCTCCTGAGTACTAGGATTTTATGAGTCGTTATCATAATGAGTCTTAAAGGCTGATTCTTATTGCTAGGTTTCCTAATACTTCATTGTGTTCCTTTTTTTAGAATTACTGTTCTGGGTTAGCATACAGGGTAATGGGCTTCATCACAGCGTTCTCATCCGTATGTGTCATTACTTTGCTCTCCTTCGTCCTCCTTCCTGCTGCCCTTACTTGTGTCCCCTGCGCTCCTTCGCCGCTTCCTTTCCTTGCTCCAGTTAGTATGTCAACCCTTTCTTCATAGCTAGTGTGTCAGAAGCAACTGGAACATACAGGTAAGAATGTAGCATTGTAGAAGATGCTTATCTGAGGTCTGAACACAAGCTTTCCTGTTTTCTTTCTTTTCTTCTCCTGCTCAAGCTATTAATTCTGCCTCGGTCCTCTACCCATACACAGTGCCACCCACAGTCAGAGTGGTTCTTCCTACCTGTTTAACCCAGCGTAGAGACTCCCTCACAGGCAAGCTTAGTGGTTTGTGCCCTAGGTGATCTAGATCCCATCCAGTTGACCATCAGTATTAACCATCATGGGAAGCTAGTGTTTAAGGATAATTTGCTGGAGCCCAGAAAATGCTTTGTATGCATTAATTCATAAATCTTTAGAGTTATATTATTATCATTCACTTTACAGTTTGAAGGTGACTAAGGAAACAGATTATGAAACTGTCCAAGTCAACAGATCACAGACTCATCAGTACTTCGCAGGGCCTGGCTTCAGACACTGGCCAGGTGCTCACAGAGCTTGTGCTCTCAGCCGCCACACCTCTTTAGCGCTGTAGTTGAAAGTGAGTAAATGCCAGTGCCAGTCACAGAGTTTTCAGAGGAGATGATGGTTGAACTCACTCTTAAAGACTGAGTAGAGTCCTTAGTAGAGAATGGAGAAGGATGGCAGATGTGTAGATTGCCTGGTAGTCTGAGCATGTCATGAGAAGGCTGAGCAGGTAACACTAGAACTAGATAGACTTGAGTGAGATTATGAAGAATCGACTTCTTCCTTCAGGGCATCTAGACTTTATTTGTTTCTGTGTGTGTGTGTGTGTGTGTGTCTGTCTGTCTGTCTGTCTGTCTGTCTGTGTCTGTTTCTGCCAGTAGAGGGTAGAGGTTGATGTCAGATTTCTTCTATTGCTCTTCATTTTAATTTTTGAGACACAGTCTCTCATTGAACCTGGAACCCGCAGATTGGCTACACTGGCTAGCCAGCAAGCCCTGGATCCTCCTGTCTCTGCTCTCTCCCTCAGTGCTAGTTATAGGTAGGCACTACCATGCCCTGTTCTTTAGGTGAGCATGGGAGATCTGAACGTAGATCCTCGTGGTCACACAGCAAGTACTTTACCCAGCTCCCTGGCCTCTAGACTGTACAGTGGTTCCACAGTAAGATCCAGAGATGGATGATGAGCTAGCTTCCTCAGAATCAAGTATGGAGCTTGTAACAAAGGTCGTTTCCTAAGCTGTACTCCAGGAGATTCTGATTCAGAAAGCCCAGAATGAGGGCCAAGCATCTAGAAGGTTCTGATTTATCTATAGGCATGCTTGAGGCCTGTGTTATAAGACATAAGGAACTAACAGATTTATAAGCAGGCAGGTGATAAGAGCAGGAGTTGATTCTAAAAAAATAGAAATTTTATTTGTATGAGCATGGAAGCTTATACAAAATACATTGTAGGTTTAGAGGCAAATAAATCAATTTAGCTACTACAAAAAATTAGAAAAGAGGAAATAAGGTCTAAATTAAGGAGAAGGGAAGAGAAATAGCAGCGAGAATGTTTGAAAATCCCGTTGGGGTTCCTTAACCAGTGCTTGACTCGGGTGCAGCGGAAGAGCCTGGAGAACTCTGGGGGCCCAGGTTCGGGAGGCCAAGGTGGCTTTCCTGGGAGCTGTGGGGCTCGTGAGAGCAAAACTAAAGACAAGGAGTGGACCCCAGTCACCAACCTGGGCCACCTGGTCAAAGACATGAGGATCAAGTCCCTGGAGGAGATTTACCTCTTCTCTCTTCCCATTAAGGAATCTGAGATTATTGACATTTTCCTGGGAGCATCCCTTAACAGTGAGGTTTTAAAGATCATGCCAATGCAGAAGCAGACCGGGATGGTCAATAGACCAGGTGCAAGGCTTTTGTCACCCCTGGAGACTATAGCAGTCATGGTGGTCTGGGTACTAAGTGCTCCAAGGAGGTAGCCAATATAATTAGAAGGGCTATTACCTTGGCCAAGCTTTCCATTGTCCCTGTGCAGAGAGGCTACTGGGCAAGCAAGATTGGCAAGGCCCACAGCATCCCATGCAAGGTGACAGTCCACTGTGGTTCTGTACTGGTGCGCCTCATCCCTGCGCCCAGAAGTACTGGCATTGTCTCTGCTCTTGTGTCCAAGAAGCTGCTGCTGGTGGCTGGTGTTGATGACTGCTACACATCAGCCAGGGGCTGCACTGCCACCCTGGGCAACTTTGCCAAAGCCACCTTTCATGCCATCTCTAAGACCTCAGCTACCTGACCTCTGGAAAGAGACAGTCTTCACAAAGTCTTCCTATCAGGAATTCACTGATCATCTTGTGAAAACCCACACCAGAGACTCTGTGCAGAGGGCCTAGGCTCCAGCTGTGGCCACCACCTAGGGCTTTTCTATGAAAAAAAATAATGATAAAGTGAATTGTCTGTTTAAAAGAAAAAACTGTAGGGAAACATTATTTTATAAATATACTTACTATGTATAATAATTATGTTTATATAGTTATAGACATATATTCAGGGTGGATATTTCAAATGGTGTTACATCACAGGAATGAAAAAGTTCCCCCTAAGAACTGTAGACTAACAGTAATACCAGTGCCAGGCACAGGAAACATCCCTTCACGTTGTTGGTCAGAGTAGTCAGAGACTCCCCATACCATAGGTTACCATTGCCCTCAGTGGCATACAACTTGAAGATAGGACCCTATTGCTAAAGATACTACATACTCCGAACGCGGGACTTGGAGGAATTTAGCTGGAATTGACCTAGAAACTTCTTCCCTGAAGACCAGCTCTCATGGGTTTCAGAAAGTATTATGAAAGATCCCCAGGAAGAAAAGCAATCAATAGTACTACCCAGATGTAATATCTGAACTGTAATAATGCATTAGCATTTCTTATTATTTTTCATAAAGTTTTCTGAATTCCATGGTTCATTCTTTAACTTGTGAATTATACAAAAATATTGTTAAAATTTCAAAAATGAGAATTTTTAATGATTTCTAGTGTAATTGTACTGAGATCATAGCAAACATTGCATTTATTTATTTATTTATTTATTTATTTATTTATTTATTTATTTATTTGGTCTTTTCGAGACAGGGTTTCCCTATAGCCCCAGCTGTCCTGGAACTTGCTCTGTAGACCAGGCTGGCTTTGAACTCACAAAGATCCACCTGCCTCTGCCTCCCAAGTGCTAGGATTAAAGGCGTGCGCCACTATGCCCGGCGGTTTTTGTTGTTTGTTTGTTTTTTTTTTTTTTCAAACATTGCATTTAAAAGAATTTCTCAGAACTCCCCTTTTGTCCATTATTAATTTCTTTAAATATTTCTTGTATAAAACCAGTGTTATGGGGCTGGAGAGATGGCCTAGCAGTTAAGAGCGCCGACTGCTCTTGCAGAGGACCCGGGTTCGATCCCCAGCACCCACATGGCGGCTGAGAACCATCTTTAATTCCAGTTCCAGGGGAATCTGACGCCCTCTTCTGACCTCCGCGGCACTGCATGACATAGGTGTACAAACCTACATGCAGACAGTACATTCATGCACATACAAAAATAAATAAAATAAAGTAAAACATTATTAAAACCAGTGTCATGGTAAATGTCTTTTCTGCTACAGTTTGCATATATTTTTTTAGAGATTTATTGTTTGTTATTTGTTTGTTTGTATTTTTGAGACAAGATCTCCCTGTAGCCCCAGCTGGCCTGGAACTCACTCTGTAGACCAGGCTGGCCTTGAATTCATAGAGATCCACCTGCTTCTGCCTCCCAAGTGCTGGGATTAAGGACGTGTACCACACCCGGCTAAAGATTTATTTTTAAATTTTTACTTACGTTTGTGTTTGTCTATGTGAGTGTGTGCTGCATGTGTCCGGGCGTTCTTGGAGGCCAGAAGAGGGTGTGGGATCCACTGAAGCTGCTGGTACAGGCTTCCAGACATGTGTGCTGGGAACTGAACTGTCCTCTAAGAGAGAAGCCAGTCTCTCCAGCCCCTGCTTTTATGTGTTTTAAGGCTGTTTTATAGAAGCTCAGAATTTTCATACTCTACCTTTATCATTTTAAAAAAATTATATAATCATCTTTTATATGTATAATGTTAAAAGAGGCCAAGTGTGATTGTGCATACCTATAATCCCAGTAGAGGGGCTGAGGCAGGAGAATGGGCAAGTCAAGGCTAGCCTGGGCTATACAGCAAGTTTGAGGCTAGCCTAGGTTACATTTTTTTTTTTTTAAGTTAAAAGAATCCCAGAACTTGCAAAACCTAGCTCAGTCCTCTGTTTCTTCTGTCTATAATCAGTTCTAACCTGCTGGCTGAATGCTTTATAGGAAGATGTTTGGGTATTTTAATCACTATGTTGATTTTTGTTTAGCAGGAGCTTTGGTCAGTTTCTTTACTTTAAAAACACATTTATGAAAAAAAATAAAAACACATTTATAGATATAGAAGTCTCTTAACATTAAAATTTAGTTACAATCAAGAGCATTCATAAATATGTGTGTGTATTTACAAGTTCAGACTCTGAAGATGAATTAAATCAGAGTGCTATGGAGTGAACTTGGGCATTGTTCTTGCTTTGTGGTGGTGCTGTGTTAAATAAGGAAGCATTCTGAAAATAATGGAAATAGTGAACTTTTTATTTTCCCTCATTTTGTAATCACTTATGCACTTAAAACTATTTATCCTTAAGGCAATTATTTTTCATTAATTAACTTCTTTGCATTCTCAGAACTATTGCAGACATAATTAACATGTAAGAAAATGTATAAGCATGAAACTCATTATGGCTGTGTGGTGATGAGGATTTATGAAAGCAATTAAAGCCAGACATTTTACTTTTTGACTAGATATGATTAGCAGTTTCCTGTTCTGCAAAAAAGATAAAAGGATGTACCTTAAACACATTGAATTCACAGCACATCGTGATGTATGGGGCTGCTAGGATTCTGTGGTTTGATTCTGTCCGGGCCTTCTGAAGCAGTGCCTCCTTTGCCTTGCTAGACATAAGGACAGTACTGCTTGGTACCTCATAGAGGCTGTCCTAGGAACACCCATGAGACAGTACAGTGTAGCATTTATGATAAGGCTTGAGTTTGCTTAGTTTTAATTACTTAATTTATTTTATTACATTTCTGTATTGTGTACCTGCATGCATATGAAGATCAGAGGACAACTTATAGTCACCATGGAGGTTCCAGGAATCAAACTCAGGTTGTCGGGTTTGGTGGCAAGTGCCTTCACCCAGTGAGCCAGCCCAGAATAATTATTAGGCTATTCATTGATTTAGATTTGGGAAAATGTCAAGTCATAAATATTTCTTAAAACTTTACTTTTAGGGGCTGGGAAGATGACTCGGTAAGAACACTTGTTACACATACATAAGAACCCAAGTTTGAATTTCTAAAACACACACACACACACACACACACACACACACACGCATGCACAAGCCTGACATGACTGTGCACCTATAATAGGAGGATCCCTGAGGCTTCAAGCCTGTCAGCCAGCATAGCCCCAGGTTCAGAGAGAAGCCCTGTCTCAAGGAAGTAAGATGGAGAGTTATAGAATAGGACACTGTACATCTTCCTCTATGGAGCCTCCACAAGTGCAAATATCTGCACATGCTTGTGAGCACACACTACACACATTTTACTATCAGTCTATTTGTGTGTGGTATACATGTCTATGTCACAGATGCAGTGACCATAAAACTTGAGTTCATCTACTTTCAGAAAACACCCTCAGTAAATGGAACATCTTCATGAACAGATGGAAAGATCCCAGTCATGTAGAAAAACATTTCCTGTTGGGTTATGAATATATTAACCCACTGACTAGGGACATGGGAGTGGTTGTGATTGTTAGCACTACTTGTAGAATTTGGAAGTGGATCTAGTAGCAACTGGGTTTAAATTTACAGGAAATACTTGAGAAGTGCTTGTATGGTGCCAGGTATTGGTAGGTATGCCACATATAGTAACCCATTTGGTCCTTACAGGAGCAAGGCAGCAGCTGCTATTGTCCTAATAATTATTTTTTGGAATAAAGAAGAAGCATATCCAGGGACTGGGAAGGGTAGGTGGAGGGGAGATAGACAGCGGATACCAGGTGCAAAGCACATTAAGGGGTTACATTGATGTTCTGCAGCACAATAGAATAACTATAGTCTACAGCAGTTAATTACATACTTCACAGTAACTACTGGAGAAGAGTTTCTGAGTTTCTAACACATAGAAATGGTAATATTTGAGAAGGAAATGCTCATTATCTTGACTTGATCACTATACATTGTACACATATGTTGAATTATAATACTTTACCCTATCAATAACTGCAGGTATTATATGTCAAGATGTAAAAATTAGCAAAATAATAATGTTGTTGAAGAAATGGATGGACATCTCATTTCACAGAAAAATCTGTGAAATGAGGAATTTTAAAAGGTATTAGACCTGATAATTGATGGAGCGAGATCCAAATACAATATGACCCCAAAACATATATACACTTAAAAACATATATAACCTCCCAAGTTATTTTTGGCTTAGGGAAGTGACGTTTCGTTCAGCACTCTGGATCTTTGGCCAGTGTCAGGCAAAGCATTTTGAGCCAGTGGAAGCTGACTGTCCCTGTCTTAGAACTCTGATCTCTGACTTGAGCTCTTTATTTTTATACCTAATTACCTCAAGAAAGAGGCAGGAACAGAAAAGTGCATGTGTTTGGGACAGTATATTAATATACATGTAAAAAACAAAGCCATAAAAGGCCTGTGGCAGCTCTTGGGGATGCCTAGACCCCTACCTGGCTCTCGCCTCCTCCACTGCTTCCTGGCCCCATGCCTGCAACCTCTGTTGAGTCATGGCCTACTTTAGTTCTCTCCTTTGAGCCAATACTGATTTCTCTTTGTACTTAACACAAGTCTCTGAAAAAAAAAAAAAAGATTATGTAAGTGACTGGTAAGAGAAATATGACAGAAATGAACAAAATCTAAAAGAGCAACAACAATGCTTCAGTCAGTGCTTGTCTCAGTGATAAACTCTCAGTGACTTTCTGTTTTGCCTTTTTAAACTACTTTTAACTCAGAAACGACTTCACGGCTTCACTAGGGTAGGAGTTTACCTACTGACTTTTCATTCTCCCTTGACCCATCATGCCCATATGGATACCACTGCTGGCCACGGGGATAAGTGTGGAGCATTCTTCCACCTTCACTTCCTCAGCTCTTTAGCCCCCATTGAGCTGTGAACAGTGGCTGAGGACAAAAGCTGTATACATTGTTCAAACAGAGCACCAAAGCAGCAGTACACTGAGTCATTCTTCGCTCTGTGTGAGAACTGAGGGGGACTCTATTCATTTCCTTTGTGCTGGTGTCTGTCAACAGCGCTGTTTGAGGCAAGGTCTATTGTGCTGGCCAGTGTTTCTTATTGACCTAAGTCTGTGCCTGCTATGTTCCCAGGGTCGAAGTTGCGAGTGAGAGAATGTTTGGAAAGGAGTAATCATAGGCTAGATGCATTTTGCTGCATTGTCATCTGACCTATTAAATCTAAACTGTGGTCTGCGTTCATGCAAACAGGTAATTATATAGTCACAGCTGCAGCTATTGACATCTGGTCTCCGCCCCCATGGGAAAAAAATATGTGCTTTTTGTCCTGTGTCTAGGTTCTTATATGCTAGACTTTAATGATTTTTTTTTTTTTAACTGAAAATAGCAAATGGGTCAGGACAAGTAGAAGATGAACAAGGTGGATGCTTCAGACGCCTCTGCCACAGATGTTTGAGTGTTTCCTTGGGTAAAACTGTGCCTTTCCATGGCTTCAGTGTGAATAATCTTCATTGAGTTTTAAAGTAATGTAAGATAAAGATCATTGTTAAGTTTCTGTCCTGTATGATCATGTCATCATGCTAAGTCACTTTGAAAGGGCTGCCTTTGGAAACTTGGTTTTGTTAGTTGCCTGCCCTGTAGTTTTAACCCATTATGTCTCTCATCGTGCAGGATGGCCTGAAGTAAAAGTTTTCAATACATCAGCATTTGAATATTGCATTCTCCATGTCTTTTTTTTTTTTTTTTTTTTGTATGAATGTACTGTCTGCATGTAGGTTTGTGCACCCGTGTCGTGCAATGCCGCGGAGGTCAGAAGAGGGGGTCGGTGGATTCCCCTGGGACTGGAGTCAAGGATGGCTCTCAGCCACCATGTGGGTGCTGGGGATTGAACCCCAGGTCCTCTGCAAGAGCAGTCGGCGCTTTTAACTGCTAGGCCATCTCTCCAGTCCCACATTCTCCGTGTCTTATGGGGAAGAACCAGTTTTACAATAATAGAAGAAAACACGTTTAAGTATGTTTCACTTTAGTGTGGGACTTACCACTCGAACACTCTACTGTGAAGTTTTCATTAATCTCTACAAGTCATTACTCTGAGAATTCTGAAAACTCAAGTAGGTGATAGATAGCAGTGGGCTACGACGTAAAAGTCTCCCTTTTCCTCGCTGCTCTCACCAGTGGCCTTACGAAGCACACCAGAATTGACAGTCGTGCAGGGCACAAAGCAGCTAGCTTTTAAATTTTTTTTTAAATTTTATTTATTTTTGTATGTGTATGAGTGTACTGTCTGCATGCAGGTCTGTGCACCCGTGTTGTGCAATGCCGCAGAGGTCAGAAGAGCATGTTGGATTCCCCTGGAACTGGAGTTCTCCTGGAATTGGAGTTACAGATGGTTCTTAGCCACCATGTGGGTGCTGGGGATCGAACCCGGGTCCTCTGCAAGAGCAGTCAGTGCTCTTAACCGCTAGGCCATCTCTCCAGCCCCAGCAGCTAGCTTTTGAGGCATATGCTGACTTAAGTTTTTTCTAATGTTTTGACAGTTTATGTCTCTTGCATATTGGAGTACAACATCTTCCTAGTTGGATAGTCTAGGCAAGTCTTTCTTTGTCGTAGAGTGAGCCAGAAGTGATGTAGTACACTCTTAGAGTTTGTGATGGTCATCGAGAGGATGACCGTCAGCCTTCTCACATCTGAGACACAGGTACAATGAATGGGTCGTGGAAACTCTCACTTCGGGGAAGTCAGGGTGAGTGAGCTCACTTTTGTACCATCTTCCCTCCAAGCAAAGTTTTAAAAAATGTTGCAGTGTAATAAATTCAGTGTAATAAATAATATGATGTAATTACTAAATATATTTTTACAAATGTGAACCAATGAGAACTAGTCTACTTCAAAAATAATATTTCACATTATTGTTAGTAATAAATTTGGCATTTGTACATGGAACACTAGATGAAATTAAGGTATTTATGCAGATTGCAGGATGGTCACTATAAGTCTTTAAAATGAAAACCCTTTTCAAAATTCTTATAGGAAAATCTGGTTTCTTAAGTAATACTTTCATTTTTTTTAATGCTGTGTTACATATAAAAGTATTTTAGGGGCTGGAGAGATGGCCTAGCGGTTAAGAGCGCCGACCGCTCTTGCAGAGGACCCGGGTTCGATCCCCAGCACCCACATGGCGGCCGAGAACCGTCTGAAACTCCAGTTCCAGGAGAACTCCAGTTCCAGGGGAATCTGACACCCTCTTCTGACCTCCGCGGCATTGCACGACACGGGTGCACAGACTTGCATGCAGACAGTACATTCATACACATACGTAAATAAATAAAATTAATAAAAAAAAATTTTGAAAAAAAAAAGTATTTTAACAGATACCAATTGTAATCACGTCAAAAAGCTTTTCATATTTGTAAGAAATAACAAACCATATGCCATCTTGTAGAAACCCTGATTTGGAAGGAATGTGGCTCTTGGCCAGCAATTAATTAAGTCACCCTTTTGTTTGGGCCATATTGTGGTGGTGGTTAGGTGTGAAGTCTTCTGTCGTCACCAGATAGGAATATTCCTATGTGCATCCATGACAGTTTCAGGGAATGTTGTCAACTTTGGTGCTATTTAAAAAAAAGAAATAGGGGTTGAATACACAAGTAATTGAAACTACAAAGTAGAGAAAAAAAGAGCTATTAAGATAAAATTGGGCTATGAATATGGCCCTTGGGTGGCTGAAAAGTGATTCTTATCACTTCCATTGAAAATTCCATCAATGTTAAGAGGAAGTTGGAAACTGCACATGTTTAGCAGGTGTCTGTTGCTGGAGAACAAGGAATGAGAGAAGATTACATAATTGTTTGCTGTGTATGCTGGGATGCCCTATTGTCAAAAAAGAGAAAACAATTAGCTTGACTAATCGATTTCCTGCATTTCTCCTGAATTGCAATTTAGATATTCTTAAATTTTCTTCAAGCAGAGAGTGTCTCTTCTGTCAGATTAGATTGGCTCATTTAAGTTACTTGGAGTTGCTCTTGCCCTGCAATTTTCCTTGCTTCTCATTAGAGGAGAATTAACTTTTTATTCAGGATATAGTAGTTAAACAGAGTTATGGGCCCTGGGTCTAAAGATTGCAATCAGGGAAGGTTGGCCTCAACAGAGAGCTTCCTTTCACCCGTTTTGACCATTGTGGCTGCTTCCCCTCATTCATCCTCAGGGCTGTTGATCTTAGCCAGGGACCCAGAGACACCACTGCCTTGCTTACAAATAAGGTTTCATGTTTGATCTTTTCTTTTTGCAAAAGATAAAGCACCTAGATCTTAAAAGACTGCTTGCTTGCTTGCTTGCTTGCTTGCTTGCTTGCCTGCTTGCTTGCCTGCTTGCTTGCTTGCTTGCTTGCTTGCCTGCTTGCTTGCCTGCTTGCCTGCTTGCTTGCTTGCTTGCTTGCTTGCTTGCCTGCTTGCCTGCCTGCCTGCCTGCCTGCCTGCCTGCCTGCCTGCCTGCCTGCCTGCCTGCCTGCCTGCCTGCCTGCCTGCCTGCCTGCTTGCTTGCTTGCTTGCTTGCTTGCTTGCTTGCTTTAAATGAACAGCAGTGGATTGGGAATTTCAAAAGCTCTATAATGTTTTGTTCATATGGTAAAAAGGATTCACAACAGACATTGTGATCCAAATGCTTGTTTTCTTTTTCTTTAAATGGAAAATTATTTCCCTCAGATTAAGAATGATTAAATTTAGAATTCTTTTGCATTTTCTCTAAATCCGAACTAATAAAAGCAAACCCAAGCATGCAGTTTGAAGGATTTCCTGAACTTTAGACTTGGCAATGGAGCTTGCTCTTTTTGCAGGAAGTACTAGCCTGTGGGTACCTGCAGGGACAGCCACTCTCTCCCTGTGTGTGGTGTCAGTCTAGTACACATTGTTATTTGGGGGGAAAGTGCTTCACAAATAACTGTTGGTGGGTGTTGAGAGGGTTAACCATCTGGCATTCTGGTGGCTTAATTAGGCTTTGGCCTAGAGCCAGGATCTGCAGAAAATGGGTCTGACTGGGACAACAGTAGAAACCAGTGGTTTTCAGCCTCTTGGCAAGGTTTGGAGTCTTCCACAGCAGTCTGAGCTTAGGCCTACCTGTTGGTGGAAAAGTGCAAGGGATTGTGGAGTCCAGGGACAAAGCAGCCAGGCATCTTGGTCTTTACAATGGAGGCAGGAGTATCTGTGTCAGTGATTCATGCTAAGTGATTCATGTGAACCCTCCAAGAAAGCACTAGTACAGAGCCACTGAGAAGACCTGAGCTGTCAGGGGGCTGCCCTGGGTGGAGGAGTCTTCCTTGTAAAACAGGATGTTCTTCCGCATTTGAGGCTTGAGAATGGTCCCTGGGAATTTTGGCAGTGTTGAGAAGTTTCAGTCAATGTTTCGCCTCTGTGCTTTTTCAAGAAAGGAAAGCAGTTTTATTGTTGGTTTACTGATAAAATTCATAGTGACTCAAAAGATTACAAGCTTTTTAAAATAAAAGATTGTTGTAAATGTGTTATTTTTAAAAACATGTATAACTGGTTGTGCTAGATAGCTTTAGTGTCAACTTGACACACCTGGGTTGAGGGAGCCTCAATTGGGGAATTGGCTCCGTTGGATTAGCCTGTGGCCACATCTGTGGAGTATTGTCTTGATGGTCGAGCAGTGTGGAGGGCCCAGCCCGCAATGAGTGGTACCACCCTGGCAGGTTGTTGTGTACCGTATAAGAAGGAGGGCTGGGCATGAGCCAGGGGAGCAAGCCAGTAAACAGCATTCCTCTATGGCCTGTGCTTCAGCCCAGCCTCCAGGTTCCTGCCCTGAGTTCCTGCCTTGGGCTCCCTAAGTGATGAACTGTGACCCAGGAGATGTAAGCTGAATAAACCCTTTCCTCCCCAAGTTGGTGTCGGTCAGAATCTTTGTCACAGCAATGGAAGACAAACTAGAACACTGGTTTTCTGAAGTGTAAGATCTGAAAAGTCGAGGGTTGTGATCTCATTTTTTTTTTAATTATTTTATTTTATTTTATTTATTTCCATATGTGTATGAATGTATTGTCTGCATGCAAGTCGGTGCACCCGTGACGTGCAATGCCGCGGAGGTCAGAAGAGGGCGTCGGACTCCCCTGGAACTGGAGTTCTCCTGGAATTGGAGTTTCAGATGGCTCTCGGCCGCCATGTGGGTGCTGGAGATCGAACCCGGGTCCTCTGCAAGAGCGGTCGGCGCTCTTAACCGCTAGGCCATCGCTCCAGCCCGTGATCTCATTTTCAACTTGTCTTATTAGTGAAAAATAAATTTGCTTTTTGGATGGCTTATAATTCAAGGTTTTAAGAATAAACTTCATTTTGTACTGAATGACGATCTTTTGTACTGAAAACTCATATTGTAAATATGCTTAAGTTTCCGGATGCTGAAAAGGTTTTCTGCATAAATTATTTCAGGCAGAGGAAATCACCTGCTTCTGGGACCTCCTCTGCTCTTTCTACTTCAAGTTGGGCTGTTTAACCTTTCAAAAGGAAAACCAATTTTTTAAAACTATGTAAATAAAAATATAACATAAAGCTGTAGATTTTATAGAAAAAGCTTTCCTATTTCCTTTTTATTTGGAAAAGCTAGTTTTTCTAGTAGATATTAAAATATGTAGAATATGGAGCTAGAGATATTGCTCAGCAGTTAAGCATACTGGCTGCTTTTGCAGAGGACCTGGGTTCCATTCCCAGTGCCTACATGGTGGCTAACAAATGTCTTTAACTCCAGTTCCAAGGGATCCAATACCTTCTGATCTCCATGGACACTGTGTGACATGGATGCACTTATATACATGCAGGCAATATACTCATATACATAAAATAAAAATAAATAAAATATTGTTCAAAATAAAAAATAAAATAGGTAGAATACCCCCTGGGAGTAAGACTGTGATTCTTTTTTTTTTTTCACATTTTACAGGTTTTTGCAGTCTATCCCAGACTTTTTGAAGCATTGCTTAATATACACAAGGAAATTCCTGAAAGTATTTTGGAGCTGACAGTTGCTACAGCTAAAGTCAGAAACTGTAAAATGCCATTAGTTTGCATATCTTTGCTACATTTAAAATAGCATAATTTTTCAATAATTGAATGCTTTACAAGCTCACATATGAGGGAAGAATTTTATTTCAAGGTATCTTGGGGAGCCCCAGCTGCATCCATACAGTGTGCATTGCTATTGTCTGACCACTCATTTGTCCTAGCACTTATTCATAGGCAAGCTTGTTTAATTTCTTTAACATACATTTCCAAAACTATGTTATAACCCTGTGTCTGTACTCAAGGCAGTGTTGATGCAAAAGCTCATGGTGAATTCTTATAAACTTCAGTTGTGTAATTTGCTTTATGCAAATAAGTTTAGCAAAGCTAAGTGGTTTTTATATATTTGGTTAAATTTGGAACACTCCTTACAAGAACTAAGAAGAATTTTCCCTGACCCTTGTATACCAGCAAATCTGGTGTGTGGTATTGAGACTCATCACATTTGTTAGTTCTTCAGTTGTATGGACAGAGTAACAGCATCCATTCATGATTTCACTTTGTATTGACCTACTTATCAGTAAAGTCCTGGGCTATCCCTTCTGCATTAAAGAAAAATTCAGTAGAGCTAACTGGCAACTTTTAACAAGTAGCTTTTTGTGTGTGTCTGATGATGGTATATCAAGTAGAATTAGCACTAATTTTTTAAGTAGCTCTGATTTCCTATGGAACTTAGCGTTTCTCCTTCAGTCAGGATCCCTTTTCATGTCATGTTGTCTATTGGGGGGAAGTGTCAAAATTCCTGGTAACATGTTCTTCTTGCATGCTCTTGCTTTTGGAAACATTGTAAAAGATAAATTGTAATGTACCAGGGTAAATTCTGAAGACATTTTGCCAAATCAAAAAGCCACACATTGTAGAGTCCCTTCAAATATCCCTTCTAGACAGACACATCCACACAGATGAAGGTGGGTGAGTTATCACCAAAGGGTGGGAGAGGTGAGGGGGAGAATGCTTGTTCATCGGTACAGGGAGGTGATGAAAATGTTAGATGGTGGTAATGGCTTACAACTCAGAAAAGTGCCCTAAAAGTCACCGAATTGTTCCCTTTAAATGGATATATTTTATCATATGTGAATTATATATCAGTAAAGTTATTAAAGGCATTTTAGTGAAGGGGAATATTTTATATTTAAAATATTGTTACTTTTTTTTTTTTTTTTTTGAGACAGGGTCTCCCTGGAGCTCCAGCTGTCCTGGAACTCGCTCTATAGACCAGGCTGGCCTTGAACTCACAAAGATCCGCCTGCCTCTGCCTCCTGAGTGCTAGGATTAAAGGCGTGTGCCACCATGCCTGGCTATGTTTTATACTTTCAAATAACTTTTCCCAAAGTTCTCCTCTTTAGGGTAGTAAATGTAAGTTTTCTATTAGCCTAGCACTATTTTAATAGCTTATAGTAATACCCACATATAACATGTTAATTTCTATAGTCCTGAAACTCGAGTGTCTAAAAGACATTTATTTATATGAATATCCTCTTGAACTTCATCAGCAGGAGAGAGATGATTTAGTCAGCAAAGATTTGTTGATTTCTAAATGCATCATATACAGTTATTTCTCGTGATCTCAGTGGGTAGCACCTCAGGCTCTTAATGTACCAGGTACTGTCCCATATATGAAGGAACAGAAGTAACAGATTATGGCTTCTCTCCAGACTAAGGTGGATAGGCAAAAACGAAAGCATGACAAAAATAAAAATGATAGTACAAAGCATGATGTCATAAAGGCCTGACCAGTGTTTTATAGTAAACCAGACACTGACCTTGCTGTACCTTGTCAGGAAAAATTCTTCAAAAATGGGACCTTGGGGCTGGAGAGATAGCCTAGTGGTTAAAAGTGCCGACTGCTCTTGCAGAGGACCCGGGTTCGATCCCCAGCACCCACATGGCGGCTGAGAACTGTCTGTAACTCCAATTCCAGGAGAACTCCAGTTCCAGGGGAATCCAACACCCTCTTCTGACCCCCCCCCGGCATTACATGACATGGGTGCACAAACCTACATGCAGATAGTACATTCATACACATAGAAAATAAATAAATAAAAATTTTTTAAAAAATTAAAAAGAAAACAAAAATGGGACCTTTGGCTGGGCATGGGCACACACCTTTAATCCTAGCACTTGGGTGGCAGAGGTAGGCAGATCTCTGTGAGTTCAAGGCCACCCTGGTCTACAGAGAGAGCTCCAGGCCAGCTGGGACTAAAGGGAAAGATCCTGTCTCAAAAAGAACAACAAAAAAATGAACAGAAATGAAACTTTTGGCCTAATTTTGAGGGAAAAAAAGAGAATAGCCAGAGAAAATGAATGCCTTAACATCAAAGCCCAGAGGCAAAGGGGCAAGCAGACAAAATAAGCTACAGGATTGGCTAGGGGTTCAGATTATGACTGAGCCCAAGTCCCTGTGTCTACAACAGCAGGAGATGACACTGGAGATTGGAACCAGGAAAATGCTGGAAGGGCTTGGTAGGTGTGACTACATTCATTAATAGCTCTGAGGGATTTATTATTCTCGTTGATTTTTTTTCTCTTTCATTTGTTTATTTTTTAAGGGATTCTACAATATAATACAGATGTTTTCAGATAACATTGACGTTACTCAGTTTGCCATACAATTAGGTAATTGGTGCATTTTTTTTAAGTGAGCCAAATTACTAAGCATAAGCAATGAATGTAAGTAACATTCATGTAAAACCAATTTGCAAGTATCTATGTCCAAATTTTGAACAATCCAAGCTTCCCATAGTCCAGTTGGAGATGCTTGCATGCACAGGGATGTTGATCAATTAAGAGTCCAGTCTATATTGCTGTAGTCTCACGATTCAACCCAATCTCTCTGCAGCCTTTACATTCTACCATGCCTCCTCTTCTACAATTTGTTCCCTAGGCTTTGGGAAAGGGGCATAGTGAGTAAGAAACAAAACAGTCTATTTTCTCTGGAGATGTCATTTTGGACTCTAGTCTGTTCAGGTTGTTTCCCTTCATGAGTTGACAGCTTATCCAGTGATACCTTTTTAGTCATACTAACAAAGCACAAGCAATTGGATGATGTACAGGCATTTAAGCAGTACTAATTATTATGGCAAGCTAAGCTGTGAGCATAGACACAGATGCTTGGATGGTATGCTAATTCACAAACTGTGGTTTCTCTATATACAAGTTCTTATTGTGGCTTATAACATCTCCTAACCACTAGAGATATAAGCTTGTGGCATCCGCTGTGAGTTATTCCTCCAAGGAGAGAGCTAATAGCCAATTAGATTTGGGATATATATAGACACATGGCTGCCACTGTTGCACAGTATCTCCAGGCTGTTGAGGTGTAGCTGATATTGACGGAGGAGTCTTGCTTGTCTCAGGGAGACCAATATTTTGCTGTATTGCTTTAGTGGCCTTTGGTAA